>JABJVR010000717.1:0-20545 GCA_025773905.1 Chitala chitala | reverse complement strand
CCCCCCCCCCCCCCCCCCCCGCCCCCCCCCCCCCCCCCCCCCCCCCCCCCCCCCCCCCCCCCCCCCCCCCCCCCCCAATCACTGCTGCCTCTGAAGTGCCTCCAGGGGTCTCCGTCGCATAACAGAATGAAAATTAAAGCACACCGTTCTGCAGCTCACCACCCTGAAACGAAGGGTTTTAATGTAAAGGATGCCGTGGAAACCAATTTAATGGAAACGGGACCCACCCCCTGGCTGAGTAGTATGTGATAGGAAATCCCAGAATCCTCCTGTGCCTCCAGTGTGAGATAAGAGCCGCGGAGGACAATAACCGTGTAGGCCTGTTTTATACTGAAAATGTAATGTGATGGTAGACTCCAAAAATCACACCAACACAGACAGGACGGCACTACCCATGACTGGGCAATTCAGAACCATAAGCTAGGAACTGGAAAGCTCCTACCACACTGCCTAACATTTCACCATTGACATTTTGAGGAAGTTCAGGCATACATTTATCATCTCAGTGTGCTAGCTTTAATAATTAGCCACGGTTTCCAATGCAGAACTTCAGCAGCGTGATCTCATTTCATCCCGAGCCAGAAAATCAAGGGCTGACTTAAGAGGGGTCAAAAAACCTTAACCTTCACTTTTATGAAACGTACAAAATGTGCGAAATGTAAAGCAGCAGTCAGGCACCTTTCAGGGTCGTTTTTAATTAGACACCAATAGGGGTATGTGGGGAACTTTTCTTTCCATAGAAAATTACAGGGTCTGGGAACTGTCATTCATCAACACTTTGCTTACATCACTGCGCGGCACAAAGATTTATTTATGGTGCAGTGATATTTATCACAGTGGCGAAACCAGCGCTGATGAAAATGTTCCTTTAAGCACAGCGTGAGGGCACCAGCGATGGCACGGGAGCACGTCTTTCCTTGCATTCACTGCAGAATGGCATTATTCTTCAGGTTCCTTTACAATGAACTGGAGCTGGCCCCCTTTCTGCACTGCGTACCGCTGATTATCGACTTTCTGTTTTTCTTTAAGGTCGTATATTTCCTCTCCCTTGACAAACGCGCTAGTCACCGGCCTCTCAGTGTAGGGCGCAGCTTGTCGTGAACCCTGCCCCATGTGCAGCGCGGCAGTAAAGCATTGCCAGGGTGAACGAACCGTGCAGCCATGTGTAGACCGCTTCTCACCGTGCAGCAACTGCGGCAGCCGTGCGACCATTTCCCATCGCCGCACAGACCGCCCCCGCTCTAGGAATGCCAGGGTCCTGCTCTCCCATCGCACAGGGAGGCACTGAGCTCCCTCACGCCCCAGGAGCCATACATAAGAAGGAGGCCAAAATGAGGAAGGGTGGAAGGGCAATGTTGTTTATTTGATCTCCCAACCAGGAGGAGAAATTCCCTTGATGGAACTCGGTGAACCAGCGTGCGGCTTGCTGACTTTCCCACAGCCACCCGTTCTGTTTACGGCCTGCCACCGACGCACTGGCACAGCAGGGCACATGCAGCAGCTTGAGATTGCTGCTACGGCATTATTACCACACAGTTTCCATTTCAATTAGGTTGGTTCAGAGGGTGCCGGTGCCCCGTTTATTCCGAGCCCATTCTCCCAGTGTTAAATCAGGAATCATTCCATTGCAGCCTGCAGCTTAATAGACTATAAAGTGCAATTGTTTTGATGTCTCAATAATGACACTGCAGCGAGCAGAGGTTGCAAAGGGTGGGGGGTGGAATTAACTGGTGGTCAGACTGCAGGAAGCAGATGCTAAGTTAATGTACTCCATTAACTGTCCCTTGATGACTTAATAGAATTCACAGCAAGGCTGAGATGGTACACATCTCGTCATTTTGGCAACATTCGAGGTGCGGCAAACGTCGACTCAAGAATGTTTTTCACATGTAATGACTGGCCACAGTGACTGAGGAGGACAACCTCTCCGGCTTCTCTGGCTGTCTGTAAAGTGATGTGACCCTCTTTTCCCGGATGCTGAGAGTTTTGTTGTACTAGTAATAAATTTGGACTGTCAAAATAACTGGAAACTTTCATTTCGTTATACTCACAGAACAGTAACGCATACATGCAGTGGGAGCGTTCGGATGGAGAGGAGCAGAAAAACAACATGGTGATGACAGTCGTGTCAACAGTCTCTATGCGACAGCACTGAGGCAACAACTGAAGTGTAAAGGAAGAAGCTACCGAGCGCAACAAGAAAAATAGCAGGCACAGGAAGAAGCTGGGGGCACAGGAAGAAGGTAGTGAACACAGGGAGAAGCTAGTAGGCATAGGAAGAAGCTGACAGACATAGGAAGACACTAAGGGCACAGTAAGAAGCTAGGGGCACAGGAAGAAGGTAGTGAACACAGGGAGAAGCTAGTAGACACAAGAAGAAGCTGACAGACATAGTAAGAAGCTAAGGACACAGTAAGAAGCTAGGGGACAGGAAGAAGTGAACAACGGAAGACATTATCGAGCACTGCAAGAAGCTAGCAAGCACAAGAAGCTAGTAACAGGACTCCACTCCCCACAATGCTTTGCAACCAACCTCAGGCTGTAATTTTATTCACAATGCATTGTGCTCCTCAAGGCCTTGCCCCTGGTGGCCACTCATTACAAGAAAAAGCTGGAATAAAACAAGTTGTGCAAGGCTAAAGAGGAACAAGCAGTGGCAGTAACGCCCTGCCCTGTGTCCCCATGTCAGCGGATGTTGTCCACATGGAAACCGCCTTCTGGCCTCTTGTCAATGAAAACCAGTCTTCATTGATGGCAATGCTAGCAGTCCATGACTAGTTTCTCTAATAGTGTTTATTGAGTAGTTGACCATTCCAATTGAGTTCTTAACCCAACCATATAAATATCAATACCTCACATAGCACAGGTAGTAAAGCTCTCTCCATTTAATTTTCCTTTCCAAAGGACACTGTTATTGATCTTTGTTTAAAGGTAATGTTTCACTGGTGAAGCAGAAAGCCCGACTCCTAGGTACTGTAAATTAGAGAGTACCAGTATAAGGCAAGTGTAAAAAGAAAAAACAAAAAAACTCTCCAGCTTGGCTGTGAAAAAGTATAACCGATGCGCTCAGCCCTATCAGACAACTCAAAGCTCGCTATTAAACCGTGCACCAAACTGGACCGTCCAATAGGGATGGACACCCACAATTAATTTACATCATAAGGTGTCGGGAGAAGGAGAAAAGACCTCAAGTGTGGAAGGGAAGTGGAGGATTCCTCTTGTGTTCTGTGTAAACACATGGCAGCCCTGTAGCTTGCAGCGACCTGTACACGTGACCTCTGGGGGGGGGAAAACAGGCACACCTGGTGGCCTGCACTTCAGGGCTAGCTGCTAGCATGGGGGTAGGCGGAGCAGAAAAAGGCAGAGTCCCGGACCACTAATGGGGATGAATTGTCTATTAAATCTTCTGTATATTACATGACCTGATGAAAAATACATTCCCCCCTTTTGCATGCCCGTTAATTATGAAACACAGAGGGGATTCGTTTGCGGCCGCCCCATCAGACCTCATTGGAGATAATTGTGTGTGACGGGACTCGTGCGACGAGAACAGAGGCGCGCGGGAAATCGCTTCCAATTTGGGATCAGATTTCCTGCTGCCTCGCATTAACCTCCTCTGCGACGGGAGCTGAAGAATGCAAAAATCACCCATCAGAAAGGGCGCTGGGTGCGGGACGGACCCAGAAAAAGCACACACACTTTGTAGACAGCACCCCCGCCCCCTCCAGCTGACAGTAAAAGATTGATTGTTCAAGGATGACAAAACTGACGGGTTGTTATTTAATTAAATTACTAATCAAATTAAGCTTGAAGCGGTAATGTTTGCTCTACCAGTTTCAGTGCTGACACAGACAAGACAACAATGTTGCCGCGCTGCTTAAATGTGTAAAAAAAATTAATTATTTTCCCTGTTTTACTCACTTTCAAGATGTTCCCGCAAAGCTTTGTTCCAGCTATCAAGAATTTCATGAATTCCACAGCACGGCTCTGACAGGGTCACACGCAGGCAAGACGTTTGAAACTGTTTGAAAATAAAAAGCCTTACAAACCACTGGATAATAATACATTTGCTAACAGCCTTCCACCTTTATCAGAACAAACCTTCAGAAAAGCTCATCTCCATTCCAAGGACACAAACGGACACCCACATTCTTTTGACAGTGCCTCATGATCGTGTTGACACAAGAAACTGGATATTTATATGATTTTGGCTAACATTCCGCAAAATCTAACACAGCAAAACCTTTGCATTCCGTATTCAATTAAAATGTTGAAGTATTACTGATCATTTCAACTGTGCCTTGTCCCTCCACAACCTTAAAGTGAATTGTCAAGAGGTAAATGATGAACTCAGCACATGACCAGATTGACTGGAATATCCAAGGTACATATTTTGCTGTTTAAGGGGTACAAAAAAGTCACTGTATAACATTTATGGAATAAATATCTCTACCAGTCAGTCAGAGGACCCAGCAAGGCACGCAAACAAGTTAGGGTACACAAACTGCTTTGCCACGCGGCTGCCCTTTGCCAACGCCTGAGTGAAATGTAAACAAACGTCTGTGGCAGTCAGCCAGCGAGGCCGTGTCCACCTGCTGCCTGTTGGCAGGTGCACCTGAGCGGGGCCTTGTTACACTCACCGCACTCAGGTACAGAACCGCAAACAGCTATTCAAGGGACTCCACACGGCTCTAAAGAAGAGTGCTGGGGAAAGTGCGTTTACTTGTTAGGGTGAATTAGGCCTGGAAGCATCCAGTCCAAATATGTGTATTCTGGCAGTCTGCATACGTGTGTGTGTGTGTGTGTGTGTGTGTGTGTGTGTGTGTGTGTGTGTGCAGATATGTGTATATTTGGTATTACTAAATGAATTGCTACCGTATTTTTAAAACCTGCTGACATAAAAGAGCACATTTTAAAATTGTACCTGTTTTACTGTTTTCAGGAAATTCCAAAACTAAATTTTGTACTTTACTGGGTGGACATAACTGTTAGGAAGCAGTTCTAGTAGTGATCCATGGAAAAATTTAAACCAGGGATGTCACATGATAACTATCACATTTGCGTGGTTTTCTGGGAATTTGGCTGGTGATGTCTGCCTTACACCACTGAGCCCAGCCTGGCCAACAGGGGTGCAGCGCTGTGCCCCAGGCCCTCAGGACCACCAATGGCCTCCCATGCTCCCCCTATCCTTATGACTGTCAGTATCCAGTCGACTTGTGTACTCTTTGGGACGGCAGACAGAATTTAGGATTGGGGGGAGAGGATTTTTGTCCCAAAAAGTGTGCTGCGTTGTGTCAAAATGGAGGTTACAGCGTGCATGGTGAGCTGTGTGGATCACACTTATTTACAAGGTAAATGTTCAGGTACAGCTGACTCTGAGAGTTTAGCTTCCAGGAGGTTAATGACTTGCCTGTCCTCTTTGCTTGGTGGTCAGTTTAACATTCCCCACTACTCCTCATTACTCTTAGGCACACCAGCCAATCAGGGCACAGCGCAGGATCTCCGTGGAGCCTGCAAAGACCTGGACTGAGGCCATTTAGACAGCAATTTTTTTAAAAACCGTGGCCAACAATATCAATACTTTCCCCAACTTGCAAATCAATGACAAAGTTGATTCATGTCTGGAAAAGCCTGAAGTACAAAAATGTAAGACTGGGAAAGTTACCTAAGATTTGACCCCCTGTGTCTAACAACCTGCAGACAGGACAAGCTGAACAGGGTATCACCAACACGAAGCGGCAACCGACACGAGAAGATCAAAACCCGAAATGCTTGCCGCGAATCCATTTTGTCATGTGCACGTGTGTGCGCACGCAATTACGCTGCTCCCCGCAATTGCTCTGAACTGCAGAAGGAGCAGAATGGTTTTCGCGCCTCCTCATGAGATACGTAATCAATCCCAGTCATATTCATGTCACCACCGAGCTCGAGTGCCTTATGAAAAATCGCATTTGTGTCAATCACATCAAGCAACATTTCAGTTCCATTAAAAATTATTTGGTCGTCCATTAATTAAGTCGAAATTAGTGCAGTCCTTTCTCTTATGTTAATAAGAGGGGCATGCTCTTTAAGTCATTACTTCTCAATAATAGTTTAATAATTCATTACTAAAGATAAATGCATAACTATTAACTGAGTGGGGGGTAATATGACTTGTGGTACCTGACAAGGGGAAAAAGTTAATAGAATCATTAATTTTCTGGAAGTTCGCAATTAATTTACTAGCACTTGTTACACTTTCATTAAAAAAGGATTATGTAGAAGAATGAAAATTTGGAATAACCAACTAGTACTGCTATGTGTCTCAGTGAATTTAAAGTCAGCTACTGTAGCCTGCAGCAGTAGTGTTAGTGTTACAGAAGAGCTATTTTTCATTGTCACTCAGTACATATACGTGTTAAAACACATACATGTAACAATGAAACTGGTTTTCTGCATTTAGCCCCTCCCCTGGCAGAGCTGTGGGCAGCTGTCACTCATCACCTGGAGAGCTAGCGCTGCGTGTCCTGCTCAGGGACACACCTGGTGGCTGCGGTGGGATCCCAATCAGGAAATTTCCACATCCCTGTCGGATGTTCTACCCATTGATTCACAAAAATCCTCAAATGGTGTCCTACATATCGCAGAACCAAAATAGAATTAATCAGAATTCCAAAAAACATTAATTAAGAGGGTCGTTGAGATTAACTAAGAAGGCACAGTAACTAACAGCTGTGTGTTGCAGCTCTTTCAGACAAACTTGTGGCCTCTGGTCCTTTGGTTGTGGTTTCTATATTGTCTTTCGTCATGTTGATGATGACCTCCGTTTAGCTTCTGCAGTGGTTTTTTGGAAAATCCATCATTTTTGAGTCTGTCACTTCTTTCTGGGCAACGTTTTGTGTGTCGGACGGTGCGTGTGTGTGTGTATGTGTGTGTGTGTGTGTGTGTATTTGTGTGCCCGTGTGCACACATGTACAGACAAAAGTCCCAGGGGCATCAAGACAACATCACCGGAAAATTAGCTGGCAGGAAAGCAACCCCCGTCCGCTCTCTCCTGTCATTGTCACACATCTGTCTTCAGCGTGATAGGCCAGCCCAGGGCTCCTGTACCATTTCGCTGCAGAGCACCACCATCCACCATCCATCTTTGGTAATACCCCCCCTCCATCTTCACTCACTCGCACTTCCCCTCTGCTAAACACCTCCCCTGCACTGAGAGATATGTCTGCATGGTACAATAAGTTACGCCAAGCCACCGCTTATGCTGTTTAAGTAACTGTTGGAGGACACAAATATTTATTTTCAGGCATAAACAGCTCTACTGGCATAATGGGCTGATTTTGGAAGTGAGCGATGGTATGTACAACGAAATGGATTTTCCTGTGCAATGGATCAATTTCAAGAAAGCATAGCTACGCTGTAATTAAGAAGAGTGCACGTCAAACCCCGAAGCTGTTACTACGCTCAGTTATTCACCATGTGACTGTCCGTGTTCGTGTACACGTCTGGGTCAGAGTAAGCCTACCACGAAACACGCACGGCGAACAGCCGACGTCCATGCAGCCCGTAAATCTCAAACTGGTCTGCACGAGACACAAAAGTGAAGTCGCTCTGAAATTCCTTGTTCTGCATTTACTACTGTCTTAAAACTGTACTCCGTATGCAAGGCTATCTGGATGGAAACTAAGTTTCACAACTTCAAATTTTGAGGAGTATTATAATTGGACTATAAGCAATTTACAGCCCACCTGGCACTTTAATTGTCATATTACTGCATGTCTTAAAAGTCAGGAAATAAAAACGCGATACACAGAAATGATTGTATCCCACTGCTCCTTTCTGCAGTGTTCTGCATTATCTAAGGAAAATTGACACCCTTCCCATTATCCTTCAGACTGCACCCCCCCACACCCCCATCTTCACTCCCACCCCCCCTTGGGGCCTCAGAGGCATACGCTGCCAAGTCTATTTATGATTAAGTCCACTGATTATTCATTGGCTTTATGGAATCAGTTTGTACCATTCATTACTTTTTTAACTGAAAAAACAAAGCAATGTTGATCGACCACTTGCCACTGCATATGTGTGTGTGTGTGTGTGTGTGTGCCCACACATGCATGTGCATTAAACTACCCTCATCTGTCATTTTCATTCAGCTTGAGCCATACAACACTTGGGCTACAAAGGGGGGGTAGCAGTTAAGAAATGGATTTTGGATTCAAATTCCTAAGACAGACTTGTTTCAGGAAAAGTACCTCACAGAAGTGACTCTATATAAATTGAACGCATTGGAAAAGAGTAAAGACGTTTTGGTTAAATAATCTTGATAAGGAAATATTTATCACAAAACGGCAGCTGCACCCAACACAACAGACAGCCCGGTCAATTGTTTTAAAACTCAGTCCTATAGGGCTGGATGATACTTTGCAATTGTGGGCCGTACAGCACCTTCCAAAGACAGCAGTCTGGCATGTGACACTGCTGATGCCATGAGGTCTGGCCTCAGGTTCACCACAGAGATATGTAAGGGTCGACTCAACAGCTAAGCAGCAGACTAATATCTATGTCCCTGTAAGTCGCAGACCCCTCCCAAAGGGGGCCAGCAGTGGGGCTCAGAGGTGCGTGGCGACATGAACAGATGTGGCTGTCAGGACACAGTGTCAGAAAGAGTGACAGGCGCTGGGTCCTCCTGGAAGTGGGCACTCGTCCCTGTCAAATCATCCCACTTTCACCCTCATGTCTGCCACGCTCCCCTGTCGTTACACGGCTCCGTTGGAGGACCCCAATATTTGTGGAGGGATACGTTCCGTGCCCCCCCGCAGATCAGTGAAATCTGCAGATAATACTGAACCCTATGTTTCTTCCTCTTCGAATACATACATTTGATAAAGTTTAATGTATAAATTAGGCACAATAAGAGATTATCAACATCCAACCATCCATTATCCTAACCGCTTAGTCCTGGTGAGGGTCGCGGGGAAGCCTGGAGCCCATCCCAGAGCACATAGGGCGCAGGGCAGGGGACACCCAGGGCGGGGTGCCAACCCACTATAGGGCGCAAGATTATCAACAATAACAGGTAATAAAATAGAATAACAGTATGTTGTAATAAAAGTGATGTGAGGACTGTGATACCGTGACACTCGGTCTGATAACCGAGACGGTTACCAAGTGACTAACGGGCGGGTAGCGTACACAGCGTGGATACGCTGAAAAAAAGGGATGATTCACGTCCCCACATGTAATTCAGAACTTGTGAATTGTTAATCCCTGGAATTCACTACTCAGTATTTTCTGACCACAGTTGACCGAGGGTAACTGAAACCTCCGAAACAGAACCCACGGATTAATGGAGGACTGCTACAGTGTACATGCAAAACAGGCTGCAGTGTCTGACAGTGACCACTAGAGGGTAATACACGTACAAATTAGCATAGCGAACTACTCTAAACAAGCCTAACAGCTCACAGTGACCTGAAGCAGTTGAAATTATTTAAGAGGCGACTGTCATGTAAGTAACACCAAGTATGATTCTTCAAGTTATTTCAGACAGGACCTGTCTCAATCTTACCTGTGACTCCTTTAACCCATTTCCAGAATGGCCAGAGAGCAAAAATTTATCTGATATATGATGACCTCCCCATATTACTATCTGCAGCAATAAAACTATTCATGTGCAATTGCCATTAATTTATGTCCTATTGTTTGCCAAACGTGCGGTATAAATAAAGGCTTTAATGATTATGCGGACATTTGGCTTCCTGGAAGGCATTAAAAGAGCACAATATTTCAGGTTTATTCGTATGAATTACAGATTATGAGACAGTCACTTTCCTAACTGATGCCCTGTCCTGTCTGCTAAACAATACACCAGGCAACATTATTAAACTGGGATGTAACAGAGTGTGTGCCAGGGAAAGAGGAAGGGGAGGCGTACGGTAAGGGAGGAGCAGCAGTCAAGCCCCCCCCTCCCCCAAGGACTTCCGTTGCTTGGGCCATGCACCCTCCAACACACTGAGAGCTAAAGTGCTCCGTGGGTGGAAACGTATCGAATCAAAGGACCCATCAAATCAAAGTGCTCAATGAGTCAAAGTGTCTGATGAGTCAAGGCACTGGATGAGTCAAAGCGCCTGCAGAACAAAAGTGCCTGTAATGTCAAAGTGTCACCATCGCCGAACGACTCGTACAAATCGTGGTGGGAGGGAGTGAGAGGGAGCAGGGTGGGCGGGGGGGTGACAGCAGCTGACACTCACTCACAGCACTCTGCAAATTAGACGCAATATAAATCATGTTGCAGCAACAAGATCGGGTACATTTTACATAAAGGTGAGGTATGGCAATGAGAGTGAGATTACAAAGCTGATCTGACAGCTTGGCTGCATGGAGACAGGGGGGTGTTGAACAAATGTCAAAGCCCCTCCAGCCAGCACCTCTGACTGCCATTAATCACAGGCCAGCAGCAGAAGTCTGCTGGGGCCTGGAACAGGGGTAGAGACAGCACGGTCCTTTGGGCTGCTCAAGCGACTCCCTGCTCGCTGGCACCTGCTCTGGGAGACAAACGACCCACTGCGCGCTGGCACCTGCGCCGGGAGACAAGCGTGTTCATCTGCGTTTCCGAGAGGCTCGATCTGCGACAGTGAGCGGGAGCACCTGCTGTGAGTCTGCGCCGAGAGTGATCTGAGCACTGTCAGAGACTGTGTGTGTGCGTGTGTGTGTGTGTGTGTCTGTGCGAGATGTGAGCGCATACGCCTGGTTGCTCCATGCCAGCTTGGATCGACTATTCCAGCTCCTCTCACAAAGTCCCTTTAAACCCCCGTTTTTTCCAAGCCAGCACGAGCGGACGGCAGGCTGGGGTGCCACTGCCTTTTGCTGCTGTCTTGCTCCTGCATGCTTCCTACTGTGTAGGCTTACACAAAGAGTGCAGAAATGAAATACAGAGTGTAATTACCTGGCCTTTACAAATGCAAATCTCCATCCACGCTTTATCACACACGAGCACATACACAATCGTGCACACATACACACACGCACAAACACTCACACACGCACATACACACACACTGCACACACAAACACTCACACGCATGCTCCTTCTACAGAATCCAGGTCTCCGGTTGTTCACAGCACAGCAGGTTTGGATCAGGTCTTGTGCTGCTGTTCACGGGTGAGGATCCATCATCTTGTCACCTCGGTGGGAGTGAATGATTAGTGCATATTAATGACCCAGACCATGAATGGCACCGTGTCCATCTCAGACTGATCTGACTCCCCCTCAGTGCTTGTCTGATCACATTTTTCACACTCCATTATTCTGGACAAGGTGATCTCACGGTACAAAGAGATGAACACAAATTAAAATACCCCAGTTCTTATCTTAACACAAACTGAAAACGTCCCTCTTGCATTGTAAGGACTTGGGCAAAAAGCTGATTAAAAGTAAATGTTCTGAGGTCGCGACCTTCTCAAGTGTCGACTGCTGTGTGAAATCAGCCTAATTTGAACTGACAGGCCGGGAAGCAAAACAAAATAAACTTGCGCTGTAAATTCTCCCCAGAGTGTTGACATTTTGCACTCCGTCAAAATAACGAGTCTAATAGACATTTTAGTTCATATAATCAAATTGCTCATTAATTCTCTGCACATTTTTTTTAAATTGCTGACAGACCTTTATGGCTGAATTAATGTTGGCAGATTGATCATAAAATCGGTCACTCACAGATAGTGGAAAAAAAATCTGTAAGCAACAAAACACGATGATGATGCTGAGGTTCATCTCAGGATGATCAAAAGGTGACAGGGACCGAGATACGGTCTTCTGATGGACGGTGGGCTGCTTCAAATCCAACTGGAAAACTGAGACAACTCTCAAAGAAAATCAGACCATGTACTCCAGAGCTGTTACAAAGGGAGATTCTGCCCCTTTATGCTTCATGGGGAGGGATGTAAGGAGGACACAGAGGTCTGTTCTTACACATCCCAGTGCGTTTTATTCCTGCACACTCATTGTTCCCTCATTAAACACACCCCAACAGTCCAGCTTACCCTATGTTTTCCGTGAGGGAGTGCACACTCGTGTGTTTGTATAACTCGCTAAAGGTTTTGCTTTGCTGGCCTCCAGCTGCGGTAAGAGAAACTCGAGAACGCAAACAAGGGCGAAGGTACATGGGGCCACACTCACTGACGTTTCCATCCTCGTTTGTTCTGCAAGACCCCGTTTAGCCGCTTCTCAGGTGCTCTCAGACGCTCTGCTGAAGAAGCACTTTGCTCAGCCCACTCTAGGTGAGTCCCAGGTGCTCAGTCAGGCTGTCTGATGAGGAGTGGGACAATTACAAACAGCCGAGTGTAGGACATTGGTCAGGAGGCCCACGCTGTCTGCTGTGCCTTCCCTGTGCAGTGGTGGGCACTGCGGTAGGCACAAAGGTGGGCATTAGGATGGACAGTGTGGTAGGCACAGTGGTAGGCACTATGGTGGACATCACATGAGCCAACAGTGCAGAGCAAGAGCTGGGGCAAAGGTGGGGCACGCTGGGATATGCCCATCATGGGTTCACAGTTTTAGCAACATGGAAGGGGCTAACTTGCCTGACTTATTAATGGATCCTTAACTTTAATCTGACTTAGCCTAATGAGAAGTCGATTTGTTTTCAGGCAGGTTTTCACTGAGATCTAGTGCACCGGTAATTAGGATGACCTCGTTATTACCTAATTATGAATAATGTAGCCAAAAACTATGTCTCTGGCGTTTGTCCCCATTCCTTCCAGTTGAAAACCGAGCCTTCAGTTTTCCCACATGCCAGAACCACTTGTGCCTCTCACTCCATTTGGACAGGAGATCCCATACCACACAGTAATGAGCACAAAAATATTACACTGACAGCCAATCTGTCTGACTGACTGGTATGAAACTGGACAAATCTATGCTCTGATATTATGTTTTTTCCTAGTGTTTGCTTAGCCAGTATTTGCGCGTGCGCACACACTCAGAAACACACACTCAAGTTTTGCAGTATATGTAACACAATATGAAACACAACAGTTGAGCCTGGATAGGATTTAGGAGTACTACAGGAATATCCTCATAAATCGACAGACATAAAACCAGTAATATGGTTACCAAGGACAGCAGTTTGTGAAAAACAAGGAAAGTACAGAGACAAAGAGAGAGAGAGATTGAGAAAGGACACTGGTTTGAGTGAGGCAAAGAGAGAGACAGAAAGATACAAACAGGACACTGGTTAGAGAGAGAGACAAAGAAAAAGAGAGAGAGAGAGAAAGAGAGAGAGACAGACAGCGACAGAGAGAGACAGAGAGAGAGAGGCAGAGACAGAAAGAGAGAGACAGAGAGAGAGAGCGAGAGAGAGGCAGAGACAGAAAGAGAGAGACAGCAGAGAGAGAAAGAGACAAACAGACAGAGAGAGAGAGAGAGAGAGAGAGAAAGAGAGAGACAGCAGAGACAGAGCGAAAGAGAGAGACAGCAGAGAGAGAGAGAGAGAGAGAGAGAGAGAGAGAGAGAGAGAGAGAGAGAGAAAGACTGGTTGGAGTGAGCTTTGCAGCCTTACATATGTGACCACACTGCTGTCATTCTGGATTTGTGTCAAAAAACAGCACTGGAAATCTCTGTGGGTGATCTCATGACCTCCAGGCTAATCTCAACATGGTTAGCGGCACCTCTGAGGGTAGCTCTCTGACTCGTGGGTTTTCATCACCCCCACCATCATGGAGTTTGAAGACCTGCATGTGGCCGATACGCAGCCTCTTTAAGAGCTCCTGCAGTGGAATCTGGACACATTTGGCTTTATAAAACACTTTGTGTCAGATTCAAACAGGACAGTCAGAACTTAAGAGGCATTTCTTCCATTACTCTCTCCTACCAAGTGACAGTTCAGTTTTTCTCTGCAGCACACTGTATAGTGGATTTTAAGGAGGGTCTTATTATAGCTCTATCTTTATTTTTGCTCACAATGCACGTTCAGCTGTCTGCCAGCACTTGCCATTTGTTTTCACTTAACCTTCCCTGAGTCCTGCTGGGAAGTCTTTTCCTGCCCCCCCCCGACCCCTCCCCAGTCTAAGATGAGTGAGGGGAACAGGGAGGGTTCCTCAGAGACAGACAGCTGGCACAACAGCACTGCGCTCTGTTGTGTGGGGCACCGTGGCAACCACTCATTAGCAGCCTGGGGTGGGGAGGGCGCTCCCCCCCTCCCTTCAGACCCTGGCCTGATTAACAGTATCATTGACTCTGACCTTCGTGCTGCCGCGGCCAAAGGCAGGGAGAATTGGCTTCTGTGCCGAGTCGGTAGGAGCCAAACAGGCAGGCTTCCATCTCAGGGCAGCGCACCTCTGCTGCAAGTGGTGGTGGTGGTAGGGGGGGTGTACGGTAGTTTCTGTCCTGTCACAGGCCGACCTGCAGATGCGGTGTGCTCTCCTGACTCCCCGTGCGGAGCTGGACAGCGAACGCGGCCCATACCGTTTCTGTTTTGACTCATAAGTCAGGGACACGTACAAAGAAGCGTGCGAAGGGTGAACACAGCAGGGCAGCGGTGCACTAAGGAAGCAGAAAGCCCAAGCATTCAGGCACAGCAGAAACTGCCAGACCATGACCACAAAGTGTTATTTCAATTTAAAAGATGGTTCGGCATTATACACAAAGGGACACTGACTGCTTTCAGAAATAAAAAGTTCTTATTCTGAAGAACACTGCCGTTACCTATCTAAGCACCCACTCTCAGATTAGCACAACAATATGTTCTCCTGCATCTTCCCGTGTCCCTGCCACACGCAGGAGGCGAGCCAATATAGCCTCCGCTGCGAGAGTCCCGGGCCTCACCTGGAAGGACGGGGGCCCCATGCTGTTTGCATCCCATTGAGGGGAACCGGAGGCCGGGCGGCCCCCGCGGCGTGGGGTAATTGGAAGTTTTGTAAAGAGATGAAAAAGCCGTTATCGGCGCCATGCTCCCTCACCCCAGCGGACGGCTGCCACACGTTTAACGATGGGATGAAAGGAGCCCATGTTGTCTATGAGCGCTGCCCCCCCCACCCCCCCTGCACCGCACAAAACCACCAAAACTGTCATAGTTCATTGGTTCATGAAAACAAAAACATTCAGCTTTTTCTGAAGCCGTTTCTCTTGCCACTGCCACGTGAGAGACGACTGGCTCCATGACCTATTTTTTTTTTTTTTTTAACTTAGCTTCTGACATCTCTTTCAAATGTCTATCACCACTCGCAGTGCTGCACGATGTAATTGGGCTAATAACTGACAGCAGCTGTCACTTTCAAAGTAACATCAACAAACGAGGAACCAGGAAGGGCCAGGAGGCACGAGAAGGAACAAAAAGGAACCAGGTGGAATGTAGGGACGGGCACTTTAACACAAGTTCATATGTGGGTCATTTATATTTTGAATGTTTGAGTCCATCATGGGCCACATCCAATGTCCACATATTAACTCAGTAACCCTTGGTCTGGAACCTCTAGTGTTCTGGATTTTAGGCACTGTATCATCTACTTCACAGAGCTTGTTAAAACAGTATGTAAATTTTCTGTCAAAAGGTACCTCTGGGGCCCCTGATCTGGCTTTACTGATCCTGCCCACCTGCCCTGAAACCCACAGAAAAGGTTGGGTTGAGGTGGGTGACTCCTGGAAGGCATCACCTGGGTGGATGGGTGATGGGTGAAGCCCTACCTTGGTATCTCAGCAGAAAGTAGCCAGGCCGATGTTGCTGCTTGCCCTGGAAGCGGATAGCGATGTGGTTACTCCAGCTTCGCACCACTAGCCCCTTCATCAGGATGGACTCATTGGCCAGTATTGAGGGTCCAGGGCCTCCTAGGTCCTCCAGTGTCACCTTATCCCCCTCAGACAGGCTCACGTTCAGCACCTGTCAGTGGTATGCAAACAACACCTGGTCATAACACAGACAGTCCAAAGTCAACATCCGCAATACCAGGCATTGTTTGATCAAAACAAAAGCCCTAAGATCACATCCCATAGACACCAGACCAGGCTAAAACATACTAGGCAAGTGAGGTCAAATGAGGTCAAAGCAGTTTTAGCCAGGTCAGGACAGGTGATACTAGGGACAGGTGAGACTTCGTACATTTAGCTCAGCCTGCTTCACCTGAGTCTCGGATTACCACAAACGCCTCGAATCTGTTTCCACTGCAAAACCTTATTCCTATTTTCAACCCGAAAAACACCTCGAGCGCCGCACCAGCCATTCGTCTCTGTCCCCCACCAGGTGCCGAGTGTGGCCTCATGCTGCTTTGATGATTGAGGATATACCTGCATCTGGATCGTGTCTGCCTGTAAACACCTGGCCCAGAGGCTGGCCCCGCCTCCTCTCCGGGCCTGACGGAACACCAGCTGTGGGTTCATCGAAACACAATCGACACGCTGTTCCTCGTCCCCAGCTGTAATTCGTGTTGTCGTAGCTCAGAACAGCGTGCTGCGTTAACTCATGCGACAATTTTATCATTCCCAGCTCGCTCTGAGCTTTCCGCGCACCTGCCCCGTGCGCTCCCCTCACACTTCCATTTAAAAATCACAGGCAAAAACAGCCATTTTCATTTTTAGGTAGAAGATTGATTATGACTGACAAGATTAAGGGGAAAAACGAATCTTCCCGGCTTGTTAAAACAGCGCGGCGGTCTTGCTAATGGCTCCGATACCAAAAAGATGAAACCTCTTCGTTTAGTCTGTTCCACTCGTATGCACTAGATCCACAACCGACCAACAGCCTCACAGCAGCTGTTCTTCTGTCAAATCTCAACACCTTTTACCATTTGTGCATTCAGGCCCTAAATAAGACTCATGTTTATGAGAAGACGGCTCATATGTGGTGTAGGGGGAGAGAGAGGGAGGGGAGGGTGGTTAAAGCTGCACTTAAACTTTTGAGCGAAATGTTTCTGGTTCATGGTTCCTGAAGGTGATGCCACCATGCCCTTCAGCTCCGTTTTTCAGAATTAAGATCAATAATATTACACTACGCTTCACATCCCGCCACATAATAGCCACTTATAAGACGGCTGCACGAATGAGCCTTTGTTAGAGATTCTGAAAGTTAACAGACTTCCTGCTCGATGGGATCCAGGCCCCGACAGGCCAGTAAACCGTCATCAGCGTTAGCACTGTTGGGTCAGCTTTCTGGCGTGACGAGGCTTCGGCGACACTTTGATCTTCTGCGACGCCTGTGTCCCCAGCGCTAGATTAGCACATCACAGATCAGAGAAGAGGGGAGTCCTCAAACCGTTTGAAGTCAGAAGTGGGGTCAGAGACTTAGCGGGCTCAATGCAGACTGTCGCCATTATCGGCATCCCGGCAGCAGTGCCTAGGGATAGGAGGAATGTGGCTCTGAAACCCATACTGTGTTAATGCCACAAACCCTCCAATTTAGCCCAATAAACACCAATAAATACCCAACAGGAAGAGAACCAGTCTGATGTCTGTTGGGCTGCACAAGAAAACGCTAATCCCTGTAGGGTTTCAAAACCTAATTTTTCTCTTCACTAGTAAAACCACGGTACTGGGTGAGTGGTTCTGAACCAGTTGTTTGCACAGCACTTCTGTAACACAAAGAGAACTACCCGCCCAGTGGTGTGTACCAAAGCTGTATAAAAACCCAGAGCGGGCTAGGCGACACCAAACCGCCTCTCACGTGCCTTACACAAAACAACCTTTTGCAGCATATTTTCGTATTGGTTGACGAGTACATCAGTCTAATTTGACTAACATGTGGAAACAAACTGTTGGTGGATTTTCTGGGACGGTCTGCGTTCATAAATTCTTGGCTGAGTGCGATGTGGAAAAAAAAAAAAAACTCAGTTAAGGGTAATTATGACAGTTTTAACGAGTATCTACAGCATACGCTATAACTTCTGCAGTACAAGATAGGGAGGCAGCTCATAAAAATGGATGATCCCCTTTGGAGCACAAGCCAGCAGCAGAGTCCTCGACTGGGCCGATTCCTCAAGGGTAATGAAAGTGTCTCCAGTCTGGCGGTGGTAAATTAAAATGGCTGAAGGCACGACCCAGACGATCAGTGGGTGAGACGAGACATAATGGAAGTGGGGGATGCGGCACGTCTGTCACTCGAGTTTTCGGGGGAGGGGGCTGGGGTGGGGGTTGGTTGGTCCACTTCTTCAAAAAAAAGAGAGAAATGACAGTTATTCTCTCTGAGTTGTCCAGATTGTTGCCTAGGGCTCTCACTCCCCCTGTTACCCAAAATGCTTCACAGTTGATCAGCTTCCCATGTGAGCTGCTCACAGAAACCATATTGGCAAGCAGTAATATTGCATCCCTTGGTAGCTGAAGCTCTAAAACACGAATCATTCAGAAGGGCCTGACACTTCTAAAAATGCCACAAGGCAAACCAAGAACTACACCGTTAGATTTGGGAACCTATTTGTTAATATGCTTTAATCAAAGGACTTAAGAACACTTAAAGACCCCACAATTTATGCTGCAATCCTATCACATGACCAATGCAGTCCAAGGTTCAAAAAGGACTTTAGCCATAATTTAAGGATAACTGAATTGTATAATGTACTGTTTAGCTTTTCCTTTCAGTGTATATAGTAGTGCAGGGCTCCACAATGCTATTTACTGTATATGTCATGCATTGCTCTTGTTTTTCTTGTACTAATGGAATCTTCAAGATCAAAGGAAAAACTCAAATTCACAACATCCCATAATATAGGTGCTTCACAGGGATACTTGTTTGAAGTCTCAGTGCACATAAAAACTTTACAAAACATTTCTTGGCATAACTCAGTTTCTTTCAGCAATGCATATGACACCCTTATATGGTCTATCTCACTGATAAACATGCAGAATTCTCATGACTGTCCCAGTGGTAAACTGGTACAGCTGTACGCCTTATCATATTTGAGCCCCTGAGAAATTGAAGCAGTTTAGATAAATCCAGGTTCCCATATAATTCAGCACTTCATTCGTTTCTGTTAAACCTGAACAAACAGGCTTTGTGAGGGATTTTTTTATTTAAGTAGAATAATGCTTTGACATTGCGAGCACTGAAGCATGATGCACTGAAGCAGTCGGTACACGAGGACAAATGGAAACAGAATCAGAGAGCCTGAGAAAGGCCCCCTGAACGGAGAGAAGACAGCGGCCCCCCAGCTCGATCCGCTGCTTACATGACAGCTTGTGATTGGGTTTTCCTTGTGACAATCAGAAAGAGCTTCGTAACATAGCTGCAAGACACAACTTCGTAACATAGCTGCATAACACAGCTTCGTAGCATAGCTGCATAACACAGCTTCGTAGCATAGCTGCATAACACAGCTTCGTAGCATAGCTGCATAACAGCTTCGTAACATAGCTGCATGACACAGCTTCGTAACAACTGCATGACACAGCTTCGTAACAGCTATGTAATACTGTGTAACTCTTCTCAAATTCTGGCAGCCGTGCCACGCCCCTAAAGGGCTCTGCCACGACCACAGGCAGTGTTGTATAAAGTACATGAAAGTCTCACTTAAGTAAAAATTCAGATATTTTACCATAAAATCACTTAAGTAACAGTCAAGGTCACCCATTGTAATATTAAGCATGAATATGTTATTAACTGTACTTAAGTTTCAAAAAGAGTTTTTGAATAATTGTAGTTAAGCATTGAAAGTAAAAGTAGTATCTCGTTAAAAAACCCCATTCAGTAATCTATCCATGATTAAAACCTTAACACCTCGATTTAAAGGCACTCAGAAACACTAACAGCCATCATTACATTGAGACGTAATTTTTACGTTGCTCAATGCTGGGTAGCAGGCCTCTTCCCAATTAGAATACAATAGAATAAAATAAAATGAAAAAGTCTTTATTTTCTTTGTACATGTACAACGAAAATTAATGAACTTGAATTGAATTTCCAATTGGTGTTCATCAACAATTTTTAAACTTAGCTTTAAGTAGTCCTAGTTTGTGATGACATTCAGTGTGCTGAATAACGTGCACAGCGATAATGACTGTGGAATTTATGTTTCGTGTCTTAGTCATCACCCTCACTCTGTTGGCCTACCTGAGCTTGTTACACTGAACTCACAGACTGAAAACCGAAACCTTGGGAACGTGTCTTCATTTTTTTTTTAAGTAACGAAAAAGCCAAGTGGGAAATGTTTTGAAGTCTACATTTTATTTAATAAAAGTAGTGGAGTAAAAGTCGACAGAAATTTTTTAAATTCAAGTAAAGTACAGATACTCCCCAAATTACTTAAGTACTGTAACAAAGTACGATTGCTTCGTGACATTACATCACTGACCACGGGCGTGTCCAATCAGAAGTCAGTGGTTGCTCAGTAAGTATCTCTAAGAGAAAATGCAGTCCAGAAGTGAAAGTTCAGCTGGGTTTCTGAGCAACCCATTTCCAGTCACCTTTGCAGTCTTCCCTGACTTTTTGTTCAAGGGCACACAGACAGAAAGTGGACCGAGCTGATCATTCTTTTTCCCTGTTTCTTTCCTTCGCTCTCCCCCCCCACTCGCGCCATTTTTCGCTCTCTCTCTCTCTCTCTCTCTCTCTCTCTCTCTCTCTCTCTCTCTCTCTCTCTGTCTCTCGCT
>JABJVR010000716.1:0-20546 GCA_025773905.1 Chitala chitala | reverse complement strand
TATAAGTCAGCATAGACATGATAGGACATCTCATATGGCTGCAGGATCAATGCCAGGAGGTACATAAAAAGAGAAAATAGCACAGGACCAAGAATTGACCCCTGTGGAACCCCACAATTTAAATGGGCCTGCGCAGAACAGCGTCCACCCCATAGCACTGAATAAGATCTATCCAGAGATAAGAACAAAATAATGCAAGTGCAGTATTTTTAAGCCCCACACTATTCATGAGCCAATGAAGAAGAATCTCATGATCATCTGTGTCAAATGCAGCTGTTAGGTCAAGCAACACCAACACAACAGCCTTACAATTATCAAGTGCATGGAGAATATCATTATGAACCTTCTGCAGAACTGACTCAGTGCTGTGTTTTACACAAAAACCAAACTGGAACTTGTCAAAAATCCCATTACCAGAAACGTGAGATAACAGCTGATCATAAACAACCTTCTTAACCATCTTACCTAAGAATGGGAGCTGTGACACCTCCAGTGTCACAGCTCCAGAGATCCTCCAGTGACCCTGGATCTAAGGGTGGTTTTTTTGTTGCATAACAACAGCATATTTCAGAGTTGAAGTAAAAGCACCACTGGTCAAACAGCTGTTCAACAAAAATAAAACAACTTATGCCACAGTTTAAAAAATGTCCTTAAAAAACTCAGGAATAATATCCAGATGAAAATAGGATGGCCATAAATGTTGAACCATTCTTGTCAGATACGGCAGCGAAACAGGAGCAAACTGGTTTAACCTTATGTCAAAATCCTCGCAAACAGACAAATGATGTGACACAGAGGGCAAGGCCACCCACATTGCAGTACTCTTGGATTCAAAAAATGTTAAAACCATGTCACTGGAGCTCTGCATTCCACTGCAAGCCGGCTTAAGGACGGTGACTTGCGTCACAGTAGGCCTTCTGTCAGTTTGGACCAGATGCGATTTTTGTTAGCTCTGTGCATTGAGAAGCTTTGAGCGGCCAAAACCCTGGTGCCAATTCTTGGTTTGTCTCTCCTCGGACCACTGTCAGCAGGTACTCATCACCACTGATGGAGAGAACTGCACAAGCCTTGCTGTTTCAGAGATGATTCAACCTATTCATGTGGCCATAAGAGTTTGACTCGTGTCAAAGTCAGTACTACCTATACACCTGTCCATTTCTCACACATTCAACACATCAACTTTGACAACCAACTGTTAACTTGGCATTTAATATATCCCAAACATTCAAATGCACAACTGTTACAAGATAATTTATTTTTTGTGTGTCAATATATTGTGCAATTCCCTGTGAGTGATCGCAGAATATATTGACATACATACAAAATATAAATATTATGCTCTTAAGTTTAAAATATGTTTAAATTTCAGTATTTATCTGGAAGTATATAAATAAGAGAGAATTACCTGAATGTTTATTTTATATTAGAACATGTCAAAAAAGAAGTCCTGGAAACTGTTAAATTATATTTTGAAGGATGTTAATAAAATTGACACATATAGTTAAATAATATTTATGAGTTCTGATATGTATTATAAAATTGTTTACGCTTCCATACCCTACGTGAAGACATTTAGTACTATTGAAACATCTAAATTAGTAGTCAAAATGTTTCACTGGATTGTTTCTAGTGAAACAATGCATCTTTCTGTTTAATATGCATATGTTAATAAGGAACTACAATGAGCCGATGTTACAATTGCAGTGGACTGAAGAACATGCTGCAGCAGACTGTAGTGAATGTAAGTGTAAAGAGTGGGGATTTCTGTATGTACCTATTACCAAACAGAAAGTTTTGTTCTGTGGACAGTAATTGTGATTGAATGTAGATGGTTTAAAGTTAGGAAACACACACCTTTGGTTAAACTGTGTCACATTTTTATAAGTTGGTACGTGTAGCTTTCTATTTAAAAGAGAAGAGCCACTTAGATGAACAATTATGATTATCATAGTGACAAGAGAACCACAGCACAATGAACTCACAATCACTACTATAGTCTGTGCTGAACGCTTTAAAACATGCTCATATATATACAAAAGCAAATAAACCAGCTTCAAATAAAACATTAATCAAATGTTTGTTCCTATATCGCTGTATGAAATTATGACTCCATCAATAGCATGATTTTTTTTACCAATTATATTGTAAATGATACCATACTAGAACCCATATAAATATCAAACCTTTACTAAGTCAGTTTGTAAGAAAAACCTATTAAAGCCATTTTGTACTGAAAACTAGTGAAAAACATTTATTCCACATGTTTCTAGAGAGGAGCTAAATCTATGTAATTGAAAATTAATACTGCGATAATGTTACTGTTGCTAGTACTACAAAGTGTTAAAAACTATGTTTACTAAACAAAATAACTACCAAGTTAGCACACAGATGTTTGAGTGATTCTATTCCTGTTAATTATGTGCTTCTGGGAAGACTGGAGGACCTACATGGGGGATGAGATGATTTGGAGTTATGGATAGTTCTTCTGTGGCTACCTAAGGGGTCCACTAGGGGTCGTTCTCTTTGCTTCTGAGTGAGGGGTGGGATTAGCTAGGCATCATCAAGCAGGAGATAGTCTTCTCCCATTAAAGGCGTTCTGCAGCGTGAGGTCAGGTGAGATGCCATCCAGGAAGAAGCTATCCATGGGTCTTCCAAGGAGGGAATAGGTCACATATTTAATTATGCAAAGCACTGTGATTTTAATGAGGACTTCTGTGCCTGCTGTGCACGTGATTCTTCCCAGGGAGCTGGGAAAAAGTCACTAATGTGTGAGAATGTGTGCATTCCTGCAGCATGTACAAACACAACAGTAAGCAAAGTCTGGATGTTACCGTGCTGTTTGCTTATTATTTGTAAGGTTTGGAATGCAATTCTTAAATTTGTACAGGTATTCACATCTTTTGTGTAAAGGTATTTTTTACTTACACTGCAGACAGCCCACACCCCTGGCAAGCAACTGGTGTTTGCATACTGAAAAGCACAAAAACACACTCATTTTTCCCATCTAAGAAACAAATAATTATCAGAATCTCCCTAACATGCTATTATGATTTAAGTTAGGCTAGAAAAAATTTAGCATGAGACTAAAATGCCTGAGCATCATGCCTGGTGACTCATAGGTCAGAAGTGGGTGGCAGATGAGAACAATGGAAAACCAAAAGTGCCAAGAGCCGTAACAGGGGCTGCACTGCCTTCCAGTGTCCAATGTTATCATTAATTACTTGCCCCAACATTACAGCCCAAAGCCATTTTTGTCAATTTATAGTTAACACCTTTTCTTCTCAATGCATTCACAGGCAGGAACTCAACTGAAGATGTTGTAAAATACACATTTGCTTTTATGGGCAGTTTTTCTAGAAATTTTGATTACCAAGCCAACTGTATGTTAAGTCCTATGTCCAGTCTCTCAGATGATTCCACAAACCATTTAAAATTGTACATCACATAAAGAAGAATCATTCAGAGCATTTCAAATGTTGAGACAAAAACATAGTTAAAATTGAAGTACATTATGAGAATGATACATCATTCAATCTGACAACAGGACACAGAGTAAATGTAACACAAATAAAAGAGAAATACTGAAACAAGATCAATTTTGAAAAAAAAAAGTTAGTTTTAAAGTGTAAGATGCAGAGCTCTTGTCTTTTGACAGTAATGGCCAACCTTTACAGTTATGAGTCCTCCTGGTTTATGATTTTACCAAAGCCTACAAAAGTTTACTGCAATTCTAAACTATAAATTGTAGGATGTATACAATATTGTAGTCCACAGGTACAGCTAGATACAGCTTTAGGTTGCATTTTTGTATGCAGTCAGCCATAGAAAAAGCAATTCTTTGGCTTAAAAAAAGCTCATCGTAAAGGTTTGTCTCCTGGAGAAGCTTCCATACTCCACCAGATGCTTTCTGTTCTCGCTATATAAATCAATGTGTGTTTGTCATGGGCCTGGGAAAGGATGGCAGTTACTAAAAAACTGATTCACAACACTGCAACAAAAACCTGTCTTGCCAAAGCATGATGTGGCCTCTGTAAAGACATGTCCCCTATCTTACATACAGTACCTTAGATACGAAACCGTTCTTACACATTGCAAGTAGAAGTACCATTAAAGGACAAGAAACAAAAGAGTACAGGTAACCAGCTTGCTCATTAGCCTGTTGTAAACCCTTTGAAAAGACTTGCTTTTATTCCTCACTCAGGCCACATGCAGTCTTCACATGCACATTGTCAGGCTTTCACACAGTGTTTATAAGAACGTACCCATGTATCACACTGCTATAACGTTATTTGTCCTCTGTGAAGGAATGAAGCCAGTAAAAGTATTATAACACATCATTTTATTTTTTCAAAGATTCTCTCTGCAGAAAGGATCACAGAATTTTTCAGAAGCAGCACCCTCTTTTTCTTATTGTCTGCCCTTTTAAAAACATATCTGTTCCTAATAAGAATTGTAATCAGAAAACTATTGATTATGCTGCTTATATTTTAAACCATTTTTTTGAAAATCAAACCAAATTTCGAGTTATATGTACATTTTAGTTGCACTTTGCAAATCAATGCACACACCAGCATTTCACAGAAAGATAAGACAAACTCAAGTAAAAAAAAAAATAATTTTTAGCTAAATACTCTCAGCACAAGCTGCATCATGGCTGCACATCTGGCAAACGTTAAGCTCTGAGTAAATTGGTAAAAGCAAACAAATCCCACAAGCCACATTCTTACAGCACTTTATAGTGTATTGGAAAACTCAAAACAGGCATTAAGGCATTTTTAATTACCATCACAGCATGTAGTGCCTTCATAGACTGATGCCATCCGCTGCATGGAATTACTACCGAGTGTAGCCTGTAAAGGAAACGTGGTCAGCCCTAATGGTACCAGGTTCTTTTAACAGGGGGCTTGAATTACCTCTGATATGCTTTAATATTTAAAAAAACACTTGAGGGGAGGGAAGATAGTATACTACATCATTGCAACATAATATGTAGTACACTAATTTAACTCTCTAAATACAATGCATGTTATACAAATTTTACATTTCTCAAATGTATTAGCATCATTAAAAAATCTATCGGTATACGATGAGCCTGTAATCAATCATAACAGTTGGTTTATCCTTGACCTCACAGCATTGTATGAATTGCCTAGACAATATATAATAAATAAGCAGCTGAACCTTGAAATGCATTAACTAATATTTACATTATTTATTTGTGTAGCCACAAATTTTTCTTCCATTATATGAATTTGCATGTTCTCCCTGTGCATGCATTGGTCACCTCTGGATTCTTCGGTTTCCTCACATAATCCAAAAAGCATTGATGTCAGGAGGACTGGGAAATCTAGATTGTGGGTGTGGGTGAGTGTCTGTGCTCTGCAGCAGGCTGGTACCCTATCCACAGCTTTGTGTCCTAGACTGCCTGGGATAGACTTTAGGCTACCTGTGACTCTGCAAATGATAAACAGCTGGATAATGAATGGATGGATTATATTCAGAAAAAGAGATGACAGAAAGTTTATTGTGCCCATCAAAAAGTGGTTATACTTCAGTTATCTTTAATAAACTGAACTACAACCTTTTTGATGGCTGTATTTATTGCCATCAAATTATTATAATATTACAAATGATTATAATTATAACCAACAATTTAATTTATAGCATCATAAAAATAAACAGACTTTAACTATTTCTCATAATTTAATTTGCTCTCAATTTTCCATTGACTACATTCAAAAGATGTGCACAAACCAAAGGTAGTTTTACATGTGATTCTGGTTATGAGTCCTAAAAAAATTGATTGCAAGATGCAAATTTCTACATATTGAATTTCTACATATGACCTGACCCTACATGTAGTTTCCATGTAACAGTATTTTTCTGCCTAATCTGTACACAGTGGTACTATTTATTATACCGCAAAATGGAAATATTAAGTTCTTTTTTTTTTAAATAAATGTTTTTAATAAGCCCCTTTAGGTAATTTACCTGGCCTTGTGCCAGTGATTAGATGTGAAAACATGCCACCAATCTACTTGATTTCAGAACTTGACATGCAGTCTAAATTGGTAAAGTGTAAATATCAAAAATGTTTAACATATGAAAAATAAAATTTAGAATTGTTTAATGTAGACTTCAGCACTGGTATACATACAGTCTCACTTGATGAAAATACAAATAATACAGTTATTCCATTTTTGTTAAAACTTAATTAAAGAATACGCAGCTTTTGTGAACTTAGCTTTTAATGAGTACCAGACCATTATTAATTGATCAACACTATTCCTTAGGACCTTACAAAGTTTATAAATCTGATAAGCCATTACCTATTTAAATTGATTTGGTAGTAGAATCTATGCATTGTTAAAATAATAGGTTGCATACTTATTACAGTACAATTTTAGTTGTTTCATTGACTTTGCATCACTAAAATCTAAGTCAATTTTATTTATAAAGCACACTTAAAACAACACAGTTGACCAAAGTGCTGTAAATCCTAAAATAGCTGCAAAACATAAAACAGACAAAACAATAAAACAGTAAAACACCCACCAACATTGCATAAAATAAAACAAACAAGACAATAAACAATTATAAATAATATACTATGATAAAAAATAAATTAAAACAGGAAAAAAATACCTTGCAATGCTGTATTAAACACCAAAGAGGTCTTGAGGTGAGATTTAACAATAGGAAGAGTCGGGGCCTGCCTAATGTACAGAGGCAGTTCATTCCAGACTTTAGGGGCAGCTACTGAAAAGGCACGATCGCCCCGACTCTTCAACCTAGATTTTGGAATTGTCAGCAAAAGCTGATCTTCAGACCTAAGAGACCATGCTGGACTATACTTCTTTAAAAGGTCAACAACATATAGATTATTCAGGGCTCAACAAGATCTTGAATTTTAGCCTGAACTGCACAGGGAGCTGGTGTAGGGATGCCAGCACAGGAGTTATATGTTCCTGCTTACGTGTTCCCGTTAAAAAACGCGCAGCAGCATTTTGGACCAACTGCAGGCGTGAAAGTGAGGACTGTCCAACACCAACACAGAGGGCATTACAATTATCAAGCCGATTTGAAATAAAAGCATGTATAACCTTTTCAAGACTTTTATTAGTTAAAAATGGTTTGACCTTGGACAGCAACCTAACCTGAAAGAAGCTAACTTTAACAACAGAATCAATCTACTTATTCAGTTTAAAATCCCTGTCCAGTAAAATACCCAGGTTTCTAACAGTTGGTTTTATATATGCTTTATAGGAACATATCTGTAAAATGGCAAAGACACATGTACTGCCTTTATGTTTTTATACATATGTAAGGTCACACAATGTATCCTATACAGAAGGCAGTACAAGAAGCCTCTGGTGAATCAGAACCCATCACTGTGCTATGGTAATCTACAACCTCCATAGTGGTAAGGCTGGAGGAGTGGATGAGGTTCAATCAGAGATGCTGAAGGCACTGAACAGTGTAGGTGTCACATGACTAATGCAGCTCTTCCATCTGCACGGAAGGTAGGAAAAGTAGCCTTGGACTGGCAAACTTGCGTGGTGGTCCCTGTATTTTTAAAAGGGGAGAAGAGGGTGTGTTGCAGCTACAAGGGAAACACATTTCTCAGCCTTCCTGGTAAGGTCTATGTAAGGGTGCTGGAGAGGAGACTTCACCTGATTGTCAAGCCTTTGATTCAAGAGGAATAACGCAACTTTTCTCCTGGCCATAGAATGATGGACTATTCTTCCTTGTAGAGTCTTGTGAGGATGCCTGGGCATATGCTTATCCAGTCTAGATGTGGTTATGTGGGAACACAGGGTGCCCAGAGCTCTGATGTATTTTATCCAATCTCTGTGTGAATGAAATGTGTCCAAAAACTCAGCATTATGTCAATTCTGTTAAATGTAGGACTTGTACTTTGCCAAGGGTGTCTCTTGTCACCACTCCTGTTCTTGAATTTCATAGACAGGATATCAAGATGTATCTGAGGATGGAAGGGTATCCGCTTTGGGATGCTGGAGGTGGCATTGCTGCTATTTGCAGCTGATGTTTCCTTCATGGCACCATATCACCATAACCTTAACTGCACACTCAAGTAATATTTTTCTGAGTTTGAAGCAGCTGGGATGAGACTCCGCACCTCAACAGAAGTTCAAGCCTCTGGGGAAATTCAAGCATCTCTTGTTAATAACTGATTTGAAAAGGGACTGTGGAACTGATTGACAAATTAGATCAGTCTTAACAGTTCTGTAAATGTTATACCACTTGGTAATGGTGAAGAGGGAAATAAATACAAAAACAAGATTTTCAAGTTACCAGTGGGCACCCTAGGCAGGGCACCAACCCACACAAACCCACACAAGCAGGCCATATGCACACAAACTATGGGCAATGTGCAAATGTCAATCAACATAACGTGCATGTCTTTGGATAGTGGGAGGAAACCAGAAAACCCAGAGAAAGCCCACCAATTGGTTTTGTGCCCTGCCTAGGGTGCCCACTGCCTTGCACCCTGTGCTTCCTGGGTGGGTTCCAAGCTTCCCATGACCCTGAATTGGATGTGGCAGTGAAGTGAATGAGGGGATGGCTGGAAAGTTTAAAAAAAATTAAAGGGTAATTAGGACATTAAGACAAGCTTTGCTTGAATATTTTTAGAATATGTTGCAATATCCCAAGCTCGCAGCTCTAAACTATGAACAATTGTGTAAGCAGTGCATTGCTTTCTACAGCTTTTTCCATTACTGTGTCATTATCCAACGACCTAAGATTTTCTTTTTCAGCACATATGAGTATGAATACCTCCAAATACTCTTGAGTCAAAGTGCTTCTGAGTCTATTTTATAAATTTGAACAAAATTTATAAATTCATGTCTACATGCAGATATACTTTAATAGCAACACAAGTACAAAAGCTAAATAATAAGGAAACACCAGTAATACTATGGGCAGGGAAAACAAAAAAAGGAAAACCACAGAACTACTCTGATCAGCCATAACATAATTTACCAACCATCTAATACTGGGTAGTTCTCTCTTTTGCCTCCAAAAAAGTCCTGATCCATAGAGGTATGGTCTTTTTTAAACCTCCAAAGGTATGCTAGGGTATCTGACATCAAGCCATCAGCAGCACATCCTTTACGGCCTGTAAATTGTGAGGTGGGGCCTTCGTGGATCTGACTTGTTTTTCCAGCACATCCCACAGACGCTCTATTGGTTTGAGATCTGGAGAATTTGGAGTCAATCTCAAACTGGGTGCATTATTCTGCTAAAAGAGGCCACTGTCATCAGGAAAAACTGTTTCCATGAAGGGGTATACTTAGTCAGCAACAATGTTTAGGTAGGTAGTATGTGTCAGAGTAACATCCATGTGTATAGCAGGACCCAAGTTTTCCCAGCAGAACATTGCCTAAACCATTACACTGCCTCTGGTGTCTTACATTCTTCTTCCCATAGTGCATCCTGGTGCCATCTCTTCCCCAGGTAAGCAACACACACACCAGGCCATCCACATGATGTAAAGAAAATCTGATTCATCAGACCAGGCCACCTTCTTCCATTGCTTTGTGGTCCAGTTCTGATGCTCACATACCCATTGTAGATACTTCTGCTGGTGGACATGGGTCAACATGGGCATCCTGCCCAATCTGCGGCTACGCAGCCCCATGCACAACAAACTGTGATGCACTATGTTCTGACACCTTTCTATCAGAACCAACATTAATTTTTACTGCAATTTGAACTACACTAGCTCTTCTCTTGGAACAGACTGCATGGGCCAGCCTTCGCTCCCCACTTAGCCTTGGCCACCCTTAATTCTGTCACTAGTTCACCAGTTTTCCTTCCTTGGACCACTTTTGCTCAGTCCTGACCACTGCAGACCAGGAACATGCCACAAGTGCTACAGTTTGGAGTTGCTCTGACCCAGTCATCTAGCTATCACAATTTGGCCTTTGTCTAAGTTGCTCAAATTCTTACACTTGCCCATGTTTTCTGCTTTTAGCACATGAACTTCAGGGACAAAACTTGCTGCCTAATATATCCCACCCACTTCCAGGTGCCCCTGTAACAAGATAATTTGTGTTATTTACTTCACTTGTCAGTGCTCGTAAAGTTATGGCTGATCAATGTAGATGGACAAAAGAACAACACGTACACATACAACATCAAAATTAGAAAACAGAACACATAGTTGAGAAGTATGGAGAATTGCCAAACCTAGACTTTGAAAACAAGCAAACACCAAGTCCATACCATTGGTGGACTGGTGTGCACTTGGTGTTTGTAATCTGGACATTGTCAAAAGCCAGAGGTGTGATTACATTTGTAACTCAGGTGATTGTAACCAAAACAACTATCAGGGTGCCATCAACTTAATGACTCACAGGGTTTATAATACCTGCCACTCCCAGCCTGTTAATTAGAACTGAACAAATCTTTCAGATGAGAGGTGAAATGTCTTTAAGATTTCCAAACCAGTCCAGTTGCCATTGACTAACACTTGAAATAATTTGACCATGATGACTGGGAACCATCACAAATGTTTTCTTCTTCTAATAATATAATACAAATGAAAGTCCAACTAGGACCAACCAGGAAAAATAATTTTGAGAGGCATCTAGACCCATCTGTAGCCACTAATGTCATAATTAGGATCTGGGAGGGGCCAGTGTCATCTTGTGTTAGAATTTGGTTTTAAGTATCCACTTTAACTCATAGCAGTTTGTCTTGTAACCAGTGGTGTCAAACAGTAAGATAAGATAATATAAGATAAGATTAAATAAATAATAATTAAAAAAATAAAATAAGGTAATCTGTTAGTAGTCCCACAATGGGGAAAATCAGTGTTACAGCAGCAAGGAATTATCAGAATGGTGACAAATAAAAACAGTGAGCGTAAGAAGAGAAACTCCACACTACCATACTTACAAACAGATTGCACACAGAATAAAATGCACACTGGTACTACATATTTATAGTTCACACTCTGTGGGTGCGTGCTGTCTACTGGGAGCAGGGCCGATTGTACACCCTAACAGTGGTAGGAAGGAAGGACCTGCGATATTGCTCCATCACACAACTGAGGTGAAGTGGTCTATCACTATAGTAGCAGCCTTGTGTTGTCAGAATTCCAGACATGGGGTGGGACAGAATTCCAGACATGGGGTGGGACAAAATCACAGGCATGAGGTTCTCCAACAGAGATTCTATCTTAGCTAACATCCTCCTACCACTCACCACCTACACTGGGTCTAAGGAACTTTCCAGGACAGCACTGGCCCTCTAAATAAGCTTGTCAAATCACTTCCTGTGTGTCTCTTCCTTCCTTTCTTGTCAGACAATGGGCCATCTGCCTGTGTTCATGTTTTGTTTAGGTGGAAATAGCTGCAGGTCAGTGTAAAACAAATAAGTTTATGGAAAATTTAAATTATTGTGTTTCCCAAGAGTCATCACCTTCGCAGCCCATTGAGAATTCTCCTGTTTCCCTCGATTAGCTACCCAGCAATGCATCTTTAACACGAAAGCTTCCAATAGAAAGACACATGCTAACTATGCCTGGGCTTTCTCTGGGTCTCTTTGGAATAACTTTCTCTTAGAGACCTCAGGGCACTTCCAGGGTATCAAAACAAAGTCTTCAGGTTATATAGAATATACAGTATCTGCTAGGGGAGATATTTTGACTTACAAATAGGTATTTACATAGGCAGCAGCTTATAATGTTAAAACATTTCCATTTATTTGATAAACTTGTGACTTAAAATTGCCCTTAGTGTGTGCGTTTGTGTGCTCTGTGGTGGGTTAGTGCCTTGGCCGGGGTGTCTCCCTGCCCTGTGGCCTGTGCCTCCTAGAATGGGCTCCAGGCTTCCTTTGACCCTGAATTGGATAAGGCAGTATGGATGGATGGATGATAAACGTATTTGTCTAAGTTTGTTATATTTTACAATTACATCTGTATTTATGAGGTTCTTTCATAATTTTAATTAACAACAATATAAACAGATGGGTTAGTGTTGTTTCTGTTTGCTGTGGCACTGACACATTTCATTCCACACATAAAATATACAGAAGTCTACTGTGTCGTCAGAACTGCAGATGGAAAGAAATGCCTGGATTATATAAGCCTGTAGCAAACACATCGTTCAAAATCTGTCATGAGTAACAAACAAGATGCGTTATTTTCTATTGTAAACAGCTGCTAATATGCAGACTTAATTTTTGAGCAGACAAGTCTTCCAATATTTTCTACTAAATTAGAACATCTGATTCAATACCAAACATCCTAATCATTAATGATCTGCACATAAATAAGTCTCCCTAAATTACTTCCTAAAGAACAACAGTACATCAATCAAATTCATGCTGTATATGAAAGGAACCATTATTATAAAGAACATTTGTATGCTGATGTCTGCAAAGAAGTGTTAGGGCCTGTAGTAACCATATTGGAAAAAAAGGGAGACAGCTATCCTAGCAAAAGTGAAAATTAATGCAAAGCTATTTTTAATTCCAGTGTAAAATGCTTTCCAACACTTTTAATTTAAACCATGTTACTTTGAGGATGATGCCTTTCCTAGTTTCACTCAGACTTTTTTTCCCAAGTCAAATGCTAAAAATACACACTCCATTTTTATGAATGAAACACTAAAAATACAGCTCACATTCATCTCCCTCGCCTGCTCCTGCCTGCTGCCTCCCTCTCTCCACACCCCCCTCTCCCTCTCTTTTCTTGACACCATACTCGAGTGAGCCCAGACACAGAGACTGACACTCCTGTAGCTCACATGGGCCATACTAATTTCCTGGGCTAAGACTTGAAATGTCAGTATGCATTAACACCTGATCCATAAAAACAATGCGAAACCACTCTGTGAGTATTAGTCACTGAGCTATAGGAATGCAGCTGTGAATACCCAACAGCAGCTTATGTCTGCCCTCCCACATGTACAAGAACAGAATATAATTACCCTGATACTGACTGGGGAACAGCTTACACCTCACTCATTCTGCCTTTTGCTAAGAATAAACATGTCTCTTGTTCTCAGTGAATGAACACAAAACTAATTAATATGGGCATTTTTATATATTTCAATAAAAATTGTATATATATACACACACACACACACACACACACACACACACACTTTCAGATCCATATACTTACAATATGAAATGTGCATTTAATTACAAGAAAAAGCCCAGCTGTTTGACTTATAGCAATTTTTTATGAACTACAGGTGGCTGTCTCAAACCAAATATCTCTTGTTACATGTTCTCAGCAGCATATAAATAAAGTATCGTTATTTGTGTCAACATGTGTATTGAATTGGCAAACAGCAGCAATGCTGCCTACTTCTCATTAACTGTTTATGGGCAACATTTTTAACATCCAAGTAACCATTTAGTCCAAAACAACTGGCATAATATGGTCACACAAATATATATTAAATATACATACATTATCCAGTTTCTTATCCTGTTTCTTGGTGGCCTGCAACCTTATCCAGGCAGCCTAGGGTACAAGGCAGGGAACAACCCATCGCAAAACACCAACCTACACATGAAGGAAAAGAAAGAGGAAACCCAAACAAGCATTACAAGAACCTGAAAATTCCACATACACACAATAGTGAGACCCAGATTTGACTCTGTGACTTTGAATATATATATATATATATATATAAATCTTGACTGCCTGCCAGGAAGTAACAGGGACATGCAGGTAATCAAGCGGGACCCAAAAGCAATGAGACCAGAGGCAAAATCAGCTGGCTCAAAGGCAAGGACAGAGTCAGTGACAGGTGGAGAATAGGGCCAAGGTTCAGGAACTGGGGAACCAGGCTAAGCTGGAGGCAGCACAGGAATCAAGGAACCAGGCTGCATTGCTGGCAGTACCGAGGAGAACTGAGCCTGACCCCTTCTACTGCCTGTGTCTGCTGGGAGGACCTGTTTGGTGCTCAATGAGTGCACCATCACTTGAACATGTGCTCCAGTTGTGGACACCTGAGGCTAAGAAGAGCTTTGCTGGGCCACTCCAGGGCCTGGGGTTTGGCTCACCCCCTCAGAAAACCTCATGAGCTGGACAGCCCCTTCTCCTGGACCTGTGGGTCCAACCTGGGCATCCAATAGCCCTTCAATTGTGGTCTCGGTCCATTTAAAGCAGTCAGCACTGGCCAGGGCTTCTCCAAGACCCATGATGCATGATTGAGCCAGTTGTGGGCCTGCTGTACATAACTGACACAATGGTACAGAAAGAAACCCCTCTGGCTCTAAGTACATGCACCCAAAATGCAATGTGGTTGGCTGTGACCACAAGGAATAATCATAGATTTAGTTGTAAAACGTCTTTAGACAATATGTTGGTGCCCACTCAGTGGCACTGCCAGTCAGGCATTTCCTCACAAAAACGACCTTTTTGGATTCTGTCCAATTCTTTTCATCATAATCATTGAAGTATCTAAACAGTCCTGTTCAGAAAATCGCCATCAAATAATAAAGGCTCAGGAGCTCTCCACTTCACTAGACACTATAACGCTCTGGAGAGCATAGGAACAGAGGCGAAGATGAGTTTAATGGAGAAAGAGGTTTATTCTGATGGGCTCGGCAATATACAGAGGTTATTAGGGAATGTAGGCGAACAACGAGCAACCAACATACAGAGCTACAAGGCTATAACAACTGGCAAGGCACTAACACAAGAGAAGAGTATAAATAGGGAACAATAAGAAATAAGAAACAGGTGCTTGCAATGAAACAATAAAGAAAAAGTGGATGGGGGAATTAAACATGAAACATGAGTGAAACTAGTACAAAGGGGACAGCTGGTGGACAGAGCACGCATGACAGGTGCTGGGTATGACATAAAAAGAGGTTCAATTGTTTGTTCAGCTAAAAAAACTAAATGGGGAAGCACTGTGAATTGTGATTTAATTGACTACATGTGGACTATATTTTTGGTGCCAGGCAAGATGGTTTGCGAAATTAGTCATCCATGACTTTGACAAACAATCGTCTCTACACATTATGGTAAAAGCCAGGGTGCACTGTGAGGATCATGTTTTTTGATTTCTCCGGTGACTTTAAAACCATCAGCCCTGTTCTGCTAGGGGAGAAACTGACAAACATGCAGGTGGCTACTCCCATGGTTTCTTGGATTACGAACTATCTGACAGGCCGTCCTCAGTACATCTGCCTGCAGAACTATGTGTCTGACACTGCAGTCGGCAGCACAGGAGAACCACTGAGACAGTTCTGCTTCCATTTTCACCCATTTTTCACCCTGTATACAACAGACTTCAGATATAACTCAGAGACCTGTCATCTTCAGAAGTTCTCTTACGACTCTGTGGTTGTGGGATGTATACATGGTGAAGACACCAGGGAGTTCCAGTCAGTGGTAGACAGCTTTGTTGACTAGTGTGGGCTCAATCACCTCCAACTCAATGGCAATAAAACAAAGGAACTAGTGGTGGAGTTCAGGAGATCCAGGAATCCCGTCACTCCTCTCTCTATACAGGGTAAGGAAATAGGGATTGTTTCAGAATAGAAACACCTGGGAGTCCACTTGGACTGGACAAGAAATTCAGTGGCAGTTTACAGAAAAAACCTGAGCCGGTTCCACTTAATGTAGAGGCATAGGTCTTTCAACATCTGCAGCACCATGCTGTGGATGTTCTATGAATCTGTGGTGGACAGTGCTGTCTTCTATGCTGTGGTCTGCTGGGGCAGAAGCATGATGGTGGCAGACACCAATAGACTAAACAAAATAATTAAGAGGGCTGGTTTTGTTCTGGGAGTGGTGCTGGATCCTCTACATGTTGTGGCTGAGAAGAAGATGTTAACCAAACTCCTCTCCATCCTGGACATCACCTCCCACCCACTCCACAGTGTGTTGGCTGGACAGAGAAGCACACTCAGCCAGAGGCTGATCACTGCCAAGTGCTCCACAGAACGCCACAGAAGATCCTTTCTTCCTCTGCCATTAAACATTACAGTTCCTCTCCCTACTGTAAGGGGGGAATTTTGTTAAAACTGGACAATCAGTTCTCCTGTCAGTACTCATACATTCGTATATTCTGATAAATTTATTTACTGTATTATTATTGTATTTGTGTATTGTATTGGTGTCTTTCTTTCTATGTACAATGCAGCTGTAATTAGGCAAAGCAATTTTCCGCTGGGATTAATAAGGTTTTTTTTAATTGAATTGAAAAAAAAAAACAAAATACAAAAAGTGAGAAGTAATTACATGCTTAAAGATGCTTTGTTAATGAAAGAGATCAGAAGACAATGGCAATATAATAGTCGCAAGCTACAGATAAGCTACAGCATGAGAAGACAACACTAGGTGCCACTCCTGTCAACTCAACATTGGAAACTGAGGGTTTAATGGGCAGAAGCTCACTACAAATGGGCAGGTGAAGCCAAGAAGAACATTACCTGCAGTTGTTACAGTCAGAATTTGATGTGATTAACATGAATCCAGGAACTCATCAAGTCATTGGTTCAGGATGGTGGTGAGGGTGTGGTCATGTGGGGTGAGTCTAACCCAGGGGTGGCCAACCACAATACTGGAGAGTGCAGGTTTTTGCTTCAGTCAGTTTTTGCTTTTAATTGAATTTTAATGTCAATTAAACATTGACCTTTTTTATATAATTACTGTGACAATCCAGTAATTCTCAAAAAGATTTATTCATTTTAAAAAGCATGACAAAGATTTACTGATGCTGCTTCAGTTTTCATTTTTAAAAAACATTTTTTAACATATATGGTATTTTAACCAATTTCTTGTTAATAATCACTTAAGTGACTGCTTAAGCATACTTTGTTATTGGCACTTGTTTCTGCTATTAATAATTATTGTAATTCAAATACAATCGATAATAACAGGTTTGGATTAAACACCTTGCTGAATTATCCATAAATTTTTTGCTATAATTCTGCACTTAGAGAGACATCTTAATGTGTTGTTTATAATTATGTTACCGATCATAAAGCACAAGAGTCTCACTTTAAACTTTCTTTTCGTAACTCTCAATTTAAAACATCTAAGCACAGACAAATTGTCATGGAGACTTGAGGATACGCAATGATGTATTTGATATTTAATAGAGGTCAAGTTAAATTGATTTAATTGGCTGGAACAACTGTGGTGGGTTGGTGCCCTGCCCAGGGTGTCCCCTGCTCTGTCCCCTGTGCCCTGTGCCTCCTGGGATGAGCTCCTGGCGTGCACCCACTGAGGCTGTCCAGGACCGTGTTTCACCACCCCTGGTTTAGCCATTCTGTTCTGTATTCAAATGGCACACACAGTCAGCAAATCTCATTTAATTCCATCAACTTTTGGACTGCATGCTAGGATGTCATCATAGATGAGAATATTTAAAACACCTTAATGAATCAATGCCATATGTATTCCAGGCACCATGCGCCTTAGCAGTCGTTGACCCTGCTCTGTGATTTTACATTGTATTCCGCATCGTGGCTGAGTTTCTGTTGTTCCACGTTCTAATAATATTACTAACAGTTGATCGTGGAATATCCAGCAGGAATGACATTTCACAAACTGTCTTATTGCAAAGGTGGCATCCTATTACAGTACCACACTTGAATTGACTGAGTTCTTCAGAATGACCTATTTTGTATCACAAATGTTTGCAAATGGAGACTGCATGGCTAGGTGCTTGATTTTATACACCTGTGGCAACGGGTCTGAGTTAAACACCTGAATTCAGTAATTAACAGGTTTAGAGAAATACTTTTGTCCATATAGTGTAGTTGTTAGCAGTAGCAGGGTAGGTTGTTAATGACATAGTTCTATGCTAACGTCTTAAAACTGACTTGACCATTGTGTTAAAGTAAACTGTTTTAACCTGGGTGGGTTACTAATGTATCTTTGATATGGTGTGAAAATGTCAAAAGGGAACAACAGACCTGACAGAACACTGATAATAGGTAAGATGTTACAATATTTGAAATGTATGTTTACATAGGTTTAGTGTGGAAATTTTTGTTTAGTGTGGAAATTTTGATAATTAAAGTTATGTGTATTGAAATACTAAAACTAAATATAAATGTACCAAAAGGTCACTTCTAAAAATGAATAACCATGTCAATGCGGCAAAGATGGAAACAATTATTTAAATAACAAAGTGTTTTAATATAGATTTTTAAACAAACAAAAATGTAATTCTAAGTTTGAGTCATTTTTGTACATTCCTGCAAGACGGCATGCCAGCTAGTGAACCGAAATAACTGTTGTTTGACGTCAGTGTGGCTATTTATAGAAGGTAAGTTTTGTATGTGGGGGGTAACTTTGATTCTGACATGAAAAGGCACTTGCATACACACACATGCACAGAAAGGGAATGTATCATTTGTAGGTTGAAATACTCGATTGTGGAAACCGAGAACAGATTGTAAATGTAAAGAATTTGAGTTTTTTTTTTTTTACAAAAATTTAAGCATATGTATCACAAAACCTACTTTTTTCTGGTTTTACACTTACATAAACTTCTAAGTAGAAAGGATAAACATTAACGACGGGGGAGAGCAAATAGGGCTTATAGATATATCACTTAAAAACACATTTTCAATGTACTTATGCAGTGCAATAAAAAATTAATGACAGTATTTTTTCTGTTGTCATCCATATGACACTGCCTTACTTTCAGCTTGTGGTTTGTGGAATGGTGATATTTCTAAATCACATGTAGCATTGAACAATGTTATATTTCCATCATGGATCTGTTCCATGTCAGAATATTCTTCTCCTTTTAAATACAGGGGATCTTCAGGAAGCTGCCTATTGGCCTTGGTAATGTGCAGCAAAGAGAAGTGGATCATGGCTCATCTCTGCTGATGTGCCCCTTCCTTTTCAGTTGTGGCAAAAATGAGTCAAATGTCACAAATTATTGTTTTGGAATAAATTAAGTTTGATGTTCTTTCAATTTCAGTTCAATTTCACTTTATTTTGATACAGCACCTTTCAGAACAAGGTGTCTCAAAGCGCTTCACAGAGAGAAACGAAAGATAATACAGAATTAACAGCAGGTGGATGATTGAGGTTAATGATAAAGCCAGATGTCTTTATTTGCATTTCACAAGTCTTATTGTATAAACACATCCATTGTCATACATATAAATACAAATACATCTTCCTTGAGTAATGCTCTAACATGGAAATGATCGTGGTGCAATACACACGTAGGTGTAGGGTCTGTTGTTTGGTACATCCTTCTCCACTTTGTCCAATCGATGGCATCTTCTGGGACTGTGTTGACATGTTTCATATTTTCCTTTTTTGGTAAAGCTAACGTTTGTTTGGCCTTCTTCCTTTTGGGCTGAAGCGCATGGTTGTTTTAGCCACCATATGGTCATTGCTGTGTAGCCACACCACTTTTAGCCATGGTTGAAGTGGGTCAGGCGTAGCATCCAGTGGAGCATTCTCATCTCCATGGTGAGGAGCACCCATTCATGTTTTTTTTTCTGTCAGTCAACATTCCATTCCAAGCAATGTGACAGTGTGAACAACGGTTTTGTCAATCTTCACTTTTAAATACATAGACTTCTTGTGGTCACACGGGACTCTAGTAACATAGTGTCATTTCATCCAGTTGGTGTTTACTCACACTTGAACATCAAGGATCATGTCTGCATCAAAGCAAACAACCAATCCTACATCCATTTTTCCTTGACCTTGCCTTCCATGTTTTGGTAAGGAGGTCAAGAGCCTAGAGAATTTCTTTGGTTAATAAGACATTTTCGGCATATATTAGCGTACCAAGGATCTCTGGGTATTTGCCATCACCGTGTCTACAGACAGGATGAAAAGGAAGAGTACCAGAGCCACGCCTTGATATACTCCCACTCAAATCAGGAAAAGGTGGTGATGTTACAATTGGACATCACACGAAGTTAGTGGCATTGGTGTATGGGAGTTGGATTCACAGTATTTAAGCTTCCAGAACACCGTGAAGGCAAGGGGCACACGACACGAAAATGTGAGGGACAATGTTGATTGCTTTCTCGAATAAAATTTCTCTATAAAGTTAAAATTACTTTTGTTGTAGTGTTCATTATGTTTCATGGAACCAACTGAAGCAAGTTAGAATTATTTTTTGTACAATATTAAAGAAGAGCCTCTTCTGGGCATGGGGTCTTAGCAACATTATTAATTATTTATTTAATTATTTTTTACCAGAATGAGTATCTCTACAGCACCTACTGCCACTTTTACAACGCCTGCAAGATGTAAAACCTATTAAACTGTTGAACTGCTGTACAATGACTCAGGTGTAAATTACCAACATTTTAGCCCAGGTTTAGTGTAAGGTCTCCACACATGAATCCTGTAGTTATCTTTAGAATACCACACAATCTGTTGGAGTGCTGGAGAGTATAGCAATGTGTTTCGAGGACAGTGTGGAAAGAGTAACACTTTTTCATAAACAGGCAGAACAGACCTTTACGCATTACCGCACGCACGCACGCACGCACGCACGCACGCACACACACACACACACACACACACACACACACACACACACACACAC
>JABJVR010000715.1:0-20546 GCA_025773905.1 Chitala chitala | reverse complement strand
TAAAGCAGTTCTGAAGGCAAAAGGGGGTCCAACCCGGTATTAGCAAGGTGTACCTAATAAAGTGGCCAGTGAGTGTAAATAAACTTTGATTTGACCTTTGCATCTTGTTCCAAGAGTCCTCGTAGAGTTGATTTTATTATTTTTACCTACCATGAGGTATCGCTATGTATTTTAATTAAGCAAATTGTGTAAGGTGTCAAAAACTCTAGTAATCATTAAGATAGAGTTTGCACAAAAGGGAACATGTTTCAGTTTTATTTCCTTCTTCCCTGCGCTGTGCACTTTAGTATAAGGTGTGGTTCATAACCCCCCCCCCCCCTTTACAGTTGAACTGTTCTGTGGAAAAAAGCACTATACTGTGTTGTGACAGTTGCATTTTAATTACTCCTGACGACATGAAACGTGGCAGTTGGATACCCAATAAACAGCTGGTGAAAATCACCTGGTGATTTTCAGCTACGTGAATTTTCAGTTCAATTTCTGTTGCTGTTTCAGCAGTCTGACTGTTCCCTCATTAACTCAATCATTGCAACGAGGATATGCGCCTGTGGCGGTTCATTCTGCACTGGGGAAACAGCAACACCTCGAGACATTACATCCATTCATCATTCAGGTGAAAGTTATTGGGTGACATCTGCACACCTTTCAATGGCCACATACATAGACATTGTTATACCAAGCCAAGTGCTTTGCCAAGTATCATGGAGGCTCAGTGATTTGAGTCCACTAGTAAACAATTAGGCTTAGTACAGGATGCCCTGTCCTTTTCCCATTAGGGCAGAAGTCACCACACGCTGAATAGAAACTGTGGGAGCCTGGTGAGCTCATCCTCTAAAATGGTACGACGGAGGCGACCCCTGCATACCTCAACCACGGTATCACTGCATTCCACTCCGTGTACCATGCACGTGAAGTGTAAACATGGCACAATCAAGTTTTGCATATAAAATTTATTATAGAGTATGGTTTTCCAGTTCGGATTTGACGTTTATTTTTAACATTACTGGACGTTACTAAGAGCACTGTATATCAAAATAAACAATTAACCTCTGATATAAACACCCCCTATTTTGTAGACGTCGTTTTACAGTTGAAGTCTGCGTTGTCTTTGCATATACAGTACTCCTCACATTTCACTAATTTATTTAGAAAAAGTATTTTTTCTAAGACAGAAAATGTTATCACAAGGGGTTCAAATGAGTCACGGGAGAAGCAGCTGCAGGGAACACTTTTGCAGCGTGGTAAAACTTGAGACGTCTGTGCTGACGCTGCAATGCACGCGGTTGCATGTGTTCCAAGTCGTGCTCTCCGGAAAAAAACCGCTATAACAGACTGCTTTTTAAAGAGAACCTTTAAACATTTAGATACTTTTTATGGAAGGTCGTGTTTTGTTGTCAATAACGTGGCTCCTTAATTTCATACTTGTGTATTTGCTGTATCTTGACTTCTCGGGTGTAATTTTGTATACTGCTCAACGACTTGACTGTTTATCGTAGTCTTGTCACTCGAGTCAGACAACATCAGATACGAACAATAAAACTGCCACCCGGTTTAGTTTTTTATTATGCGATGTGTATTTTAACAGGAACTTGTAAGATATTTTTCGTTATCAAAAACGTGTCCAGACTGCATCTTTGAAACGGCGTGGCAGTATCCATACACTATCCATACACATTAAATATGTAACGATTTACCAGATGTGCTATATCATTAATATTGAATTCTAGGATATTACTTCTGAGGTTTGTTGTACAATGTGATACATTTTGTCGAAAGTTTCACTTTGGACACCGTCTTCGTCCAGGAAGAGTACGCTCTGTAAATCGTGACGCAGAGTGCTGGATTCGTGACTCAGTGATTTCAGCTTAATGATCCGTGCAGCATGCCCCGAGTCTGTGTTAGCCCCATCCCCCAAATGTCTAAACTACAGAAAGACTGTTTTGTCTCTTCTAGTCAGTACACGACACATAATTTGGCATTGCAATAGAAGGAACTGTCTCATCCACACCCCGGTGAAACAGACACCGCTCTCTCACGCTCTGTCAGCGCTCTTGTTAAATTATGCACCCAAGTTCACAGATACTATTTTATTTTCTCACAGGGTATGATATGCCTGTAGTTGGGCTGGTCTGCAAAGCAGCTAGCACACTGTCTGCTTCTATATTCTAAGACTAGAATAATTAACTAGTACATTTGTCAATATATAAACGGGTTTATTTTATTTCTATTATTTTTATTATAACAGATATGCATGTGTCATCGAAATATCTTGCTTACCACATGTTTAAAATTATTCGTTTTGGTCATCACACTGCCCTGCATATTTATTTATATTCTCTGTCTGCCCCTACGTCTTGCCTCGTAATCACATTATCCTGATTAGCGTGAATGTGGCCTTTAGAGTAATGCTTTAGACCTGCTGCATTATGCCGTTTGTTCCTTATATAAGCTCTGTTCTGGAAACGACCAGTGCATGCCAGACCTCTCAGCTCCTCTATGTACCCGTCCAGCTCCAAATGGATCATTCCTGTGGGTACAGCACATGCTGTAATACAGCTTTGGAAGCTGGCAAGCCCCCCTTTCCCCCAAAAATAACTACACCCTTGGCTGGTGAGTGGCTTCTTTGGATAGTAAGCGGTATCAATATGAGTGCAAATAGACCTCTTGGAAGTCAGTGTGCTGATATGACTTTGGAGCCCTTAGTGAACTCAAAAGCTACATTGCACGGTTTTTATATGTTAAGCCCAGACATGCTTGCATTATTTGGCTCTCTCTGGTCTCTTTATTTCTTCCTTTCTTTGTCACTGTCATCGCAAAGGCCTGGGAACTGAGCCTGGCCTTCCCCCTCTGCAGGATGCAGGTGGACAATGAGAGACGGGACCACATTTGGGAAGAGTAACCTTGGCTCGGCGTCCCTTTTCTTGTGCTCTGCTTTCTCTCTCTCTCTCTCTCTCTCTCTCTCTCTTTCTTTTGCCCTCTCTCCCTCTCCAGGCCCCATCCTGCACATTGTCCAACTGCAGTGAATGCTGAGTGCTACCCGCAGCCCCTGTTCCCGAGCCTCGCCTGCTGGTAGGGGTGCCACGTCAGCACAATGCCCCTTTGTCATGTGGCCTGGGTCACTTCCGCTCACACACCTCTACTGTCCTCGGTCCCCATGCACTAGCTTGCCGGCAGCATGCGACCCTACTCCACCAACCAACGGCCTCGAGAGAAACTGTGGACAGAGGATGACTGAGGAACAATAGCATAGGGCCAGGACAATGGCAGAACAACACTAGATCATAAACGTACACCAATGTAGGGATGGAAAGAAAACAAAAATAACTAAAATGAATTGTTGTGCACTTAATGAACTATTGTTTGCAGGAAGGTCATTGGATGTCCCCTTGTCAAACTGCAAGAAGCATGGTAAAGACAGAACTGCTGGACACGGGACATGATGAAATAAAGAAGCATTCATTTGCAGTCATTTTGGACTAGGAATATATATCTCTAAAAGATGTTTTTCCTTATAGAAAGATAAAAGAAATGCTCACCTGTTAATTGCTGATGTATCTGTGTGATAATGGAACAGTACTATTATTTCATGTCTGTTATTCTGGGTTTTTGCAGTAAGTATAGATATAAAGAAAAGCAAAATGTAAGGCATTCATTATGGTCCATTTGTGGTAACACCCAGAAAAAATTCAGCCTTTTAGTGACTACATTAGAGAATGGTCTACAAACAAACTTGTATTATCCAGGAATTTCTTTTTCACTTATTAAAGGACAGTGGAGTGAAACTAACGGTCAGTTACATATTGTCTGCATGCAAATGTTTTTTTAAATGTCTGTTATGAATCTTGCTGTAACATGAAATTTAGAAACAGTGATTTTACAGTTTGTGTGTAGTGTTTTCAGTACAGTACTCTCTATGTAAAAGCCAGTCACTGTGGTGCTCTTTTGCCTCTGGCGTATTCTAGGAAACTGGGCCGTGTTGGCTGGACGCAGTGTTGGCCCAGTCCCATGTACCTAGAGAGGCAGGGCTGAGAAGGGAGCAAGAACAGGGTTCTGTTTACTGTTCCCCTTCTTAGGCAGCTGCACTAATTCTCAGTTCCCTAGAAGTCTGAACCATTCCTGCACCCTGCACAGCATTCTAGCCTTTTCCTATTTGGTTTTTCCCCACTTGGAAGTTGATGTGTGAAATTAGCTATTTTTAATTACTTGCACTTCTCACTAGAGCCTACACCACAACGTGGTCATCACTGTGTCCTAAATTATGTTGGTAAAGTTACCTGAATTCACTGATGTAACTAAATGGATTTTGTCAGGCAGACATCACCCCAGTGGGAACAGTAAAGTGTCAGGACTGTAACTAATACAGTTTAGCGTATGCCAATTTGCACAAGTATAGTGTTCCAAAGCTGTTGAATATTGGCAGCACAGACTATCTACCTGTGAACTATGCATGATTGTTTTGGTAATCAAGAGCAATGTCACTGTGCTCTTCATTTCACAGAAAGACAATCACATGGCTGTAGTTCGCAGAACTAGACTTTGCTCACATAAACAAGTTTAGTATTCTCCATGGTGCTTTTTAGAAGAAAGACCAGCTTATGTTGATAGAGTGTTACCTGGAAGTGTTTTGTGTTGTGTATAAGTATGCTCCCTTGGAACATTCAAATGACGGCAGTGAGGGGGGAGGTGTTCAGAGAAAATGCTAGAAAGGCTTTTAAAAACAGACCTTCATGCTGGATAAGATTGCTGTGCTGTGATTAGATTGGAATTGCATGTTAAAATACATCTTGAAGTCCATACATTATCTTAACCACTTATTCCTGGTGAGGGTAGTGGGGAAACCTGGAGCCCATCCCAGAGCACATAGGGCGCAGGGCACCAACAACAGGCAATTTGGACACACCAATCAACCTAACCTGCATGTCTTTGGACTGTGGGAGGAAACCAGAGCACCCGGAGAAAACCCACCAAGCACAAGGAGAACATGCAAACTCCATGCACACAGACCCAAGGCGGGAATTGAACCCCAGGCCTGGAGGTGCGTGGCAACAGTGCTAACCACCACACTACCATGCCACGATGACCCACTAACTTCTGAAGCCCATTAATCACCACCTATTAATCAATACGTTTTAGCACTGCCAGACGTGTCTTATGTGGAAACTGTCACACTGTGCTTTCTGGCTGCTTAACAACCTGCTCCCACATTCCTCATCAGCATCTAGTGACAGAGAACACTGAATACATCAGGCATGACTGACAATACAGAGCATAATGTGTCAGTTGTCCAACAATAGAAGAGATCCACCTTACTGTGTTTTACGTTTAATTCTGGTTTTTTTAAACCTTTTTCCTTGGGCCAAAATACAATTCCATTCTCCAAGTTGTCCAGCCAAGTACAGCTTCTAGCACGTACAGTACATGCCCCGTTGTTTTGAATAGTGCTCAGTCATATTTGAGTGGAAACAACTCTAAACTCAGGCTGAGTGCTTAAGTTGGAAGTTGTAGTAGATGGTCATTACAATCAACACCTGTCACTACTGTAAATATATACACATCACTGTGTGTATCTGTGTGTGTGTGTGTGTGTGTGGAGGGGCAAGAAATTAGTTTGATATAGTCAGTTCATATGGCGCACAAAGGATGGGAAGTCATCAGTACTTCCCACAGTTCTTCATGTACACTCCCTCCTTCAAGCAGGAAGTGCGATGATTTATCTGTTTTGCACATGCTGACAGCTCTGGGAAACCCTCTGCCATAAAACTGACTCAAACACTCCCAGTGCAGCAGCTGGTAGCCATGCATGTGTGTGCCTGCATGCTTGTCCTAGAGGCTTTGCTCAGGTGTGTCTTCATACAGAGGTGGCAAGGTGAATGTGAATCTAATGCAGGTGTGATTTTGCCCATGAGTGACATGTGCCGTTAAGAATTTTTATAGAATTTCTTTTTTATAATGTTTTTTCAGAAAAATTGGTGATCGTTGAGGTCAGTAATAAGATTATGATTTTATTTCCCACATTTACATTAATCTGTCAATCTATACATCCATGCATATAAAAGGTTCCTGATTGCTGCTTTCTGGCTCTGGTTTCAAATTTTACATAGCACAATAAAACAAAACCGGCTAACATCCACATAAACTCTGTGAACTTTTCCCATTTGCAGCGCAACCTCTATGCAGCACCTTCCTGCACTTGCACTTTTCATAAAAACAACATGCACAACGTGCACAACATGCACAATGTGCACAACATACACAAAGTGCACAACATGCACAATGTGCACAACATACACAAAGTGCACAACATGCACAATGTACACAACATACACAAAGTGCACAACATACACAACATGCACAATGTGCACAACATACACAAAGTGCACAACATGCACAATGTGCACAACATACACAAAGTGCACAACATGCACAATGTACACAACATACACAAAGTGCACAACATACACAACATGCACAAACTGTACAACATGCACAACATACACAAAGTGTACAACATGCACAACGTACACAACATGCACAACAGACCTCCCTCAAGAGACTGTCACAGCCTCTAAGCCTGTTCCCAAACCAAGCAGAAAAGAGATTAATACAAAACACTTCCAGAATACATCTGATGAACCTTTAACAGTTCTTTAAACAAAAGGTCCTTCTTGAAACAACATATATTGTACATTTTACAGATCAATGTTTTCAGTTTTGATTATCTAACATTATATTTTAGCCTCTTTGTTGTTTGTATGGCAGGCATCGCCATACACAGAAGTTGTGTATTTCTGTCTCTATATATTCCTCAGATCAAGAACAAACAGCGAATGTTAGATATAGGCTTCAGTGTGTTGTTTCTTCTTTGAGTGAAGGTTTTTTAGGACTTCAGCAAAGTTAGTCAATAAATAAACCCCACAACCTCACTTTCATGTCTGCAGTTTCCTATTACACACATGCTAGTATTTTTTTGTAGATTTTGCTAAGGTAAGTGAAGCTCTTTGCCCAGAAGGAGGTTATGACAAAGAGACACTAAAGTAGAACAGATGTGAGCTGGTATTCTGCCACTGCCTATACTGTTCTTTTCCCGGACAGCTGGATCAGCCACCATCACACACTGTTCCACATCTGTGCCAAAGCCAAGATTACACCAGATTCCTGCCACTATCCATCAGTCTGCCCATGCGTGGGCATTGTTCGATTTACGTCTGCAAGCCCCCCTCTACACACACACGCCTTACTGCCAGCCCTGTTAACGTTGGCTGTCAGCGGTCTAGTAATACTCAGTTTGCTGTGCACATGTGAAGGGCCTGCATGCGTCAGTATCTAAATGGCTGTATGGTAATTGTTTCCATTTGGAGTTCTGTCTGATCTGTACCATTGTGGACTGTGGATCTGTTTTTTTACTGTCCACGTGAGTGCTTTCATTGCGCGTAGTGTGGGCACATGTGAGCAAACACATGATTTCAGGTAGAACATCTGTCAACTAACCAAATGTAGAAAACATTGTTGCTGTGGTGAAGCCAAAGCATTAGGGAATTTCAGCAGCTCTGTAGCCATCTGAAGCATGGCTTTACCTGACATAAATATTTAACATATTTTGGCTTCTCAACTAATTGAACTCATTAGTGGCTGTCAAATTTTGTTTTCCTTGTTTCACTAGAGATTGGAGTTGGAGTCAGAACTTTGACAGTGGGGTAACCAGGTTAGGCCATTGTGATTTTGTTAGCAAAAATAGCAGATGTTATTCACACATCATTAAAAACAATGATGTAAGTGGAAACACCAGAAGCATGGACAATTTTCCAATTAGGGTGATATGGGCCACCACTGGCCACCCTTTGTCCTTGCCACTGTTTAACAGCTCATTGTAGATTTCTGTAAATTCCACAGCTAAACTGAACAAACACATTTGTTATAATTGGTGGCATGGTGGCTTGGTGGTTACCCTGTTTACCTCGTACCTCTGAGGGTGTGGGTTTGAGATGGGGACTTAATCTCAGCTACTGGGGCCACACCAACTGGTGCATGGCCAGTGCCAGTCCCAAGTCTGGAAAAATGAGAGGATTGCGTCAGGAAGGGCATCTGGTGTTAAAACCAGTGCCATATCCATGTGAGGATCATTAACTAGATACCAGTTGATCTGCTGTGCTGACCCCTCATGGGTAGCAGCCAAAAGCTGACTGACTGGCATTTATTATTAGTATAGGCATGGATCAGATCCATGAATCATTTCTTTCCAGAACCACAAGTTCTGTACCATACTGAGTTTACCATCCAGGTTTTCAAACTGCATTGTTAATGCCATTAACATCTGTTGTTTCTTTGAGTATCGTTATACCTTGTGGTACTTTAAAAAAAATACGAACGCCACAAGTTGGCATACAGCACATGGCTATATAGCAAGCGGAGAAATGAATTAGTATTATATTATTAATATTGGTAGTAATTAACTCTGATATGAGTATTTTATGCAAACAGTTTCTTCTATAGACAGAGAAAAAAAAATGGAAAACTTTATTAAACTAGACCAATGCATCTGTCCTTTGTCGCAGCTCTCACCCCTCCCCCCTGCCAAAATTAAAACCACAAGGTGACGAGATAAGCTAAGTGACACTTGATGACTGTCGCTCCACGGTCAATCACACTTCTTGACCACGGTGTGTATTCGATAGTCTGTCGATAGACATTAGTTAGTCTGCTTACGTGCCAGGTCAACGCTTCGCTGCGGACGTTCTGAGGACGAGCTCTTCGACTGCTCTATAATGACATCGTACGCTGTCTGCTGACGCTTGGTCATTAATACTGGTGTTCTGTGCCTGCAAACGATGTAATCGTCGTCGCCCGCGGCAAGATGTATCAAACTGAATATAAAGGAGACGCCCGCAAAGTATGCTGTTTCTGAACTAAATGTTCAACAGGTCCAATAGATTTCTACAGTGCGGGACTTTTCATGTCATTTTGTAATCATTGTTCGTGATTGTTGCTTTGTTTTACACGGGTAGGCTAAGTAAATTCTGACAAACTGAATAAAAAAATTATATACTACTCAGTACGTAAAAGTATAGGCCCATTTGAAGAATAACGGTACTGTACTTCCCAAAATTGTGTCACATAAGCATGTTTTGTTTTTGTCTGCTGGAGTCACAGCATACGCAGGAGAAAAGTGCTTACTCTTTAATCTCTTTTTCCTGCTCTAATTGAATACGCATTGTCTAGAAAGGGTTCCTAAAAATAAACTGTCTCATTTTTCTGAGTCAGCCTGCCCCCCAATCCAGTCAGCCCGTTCCCCCTATCGGTCTGCGAGATCGCATTATTTAAACGGGCAGACAAGTAAGTAGTGTCTGCCTTGGCGATCAGACGAGCCAAGTTGAGACTGCGCTTGCTGACTGTTTTATCACACCCGACTCCACGCTATAACCAGATACGGTTGGGATGAGTCAGTGTCTAGGGGAGGGCAGCGGGCGAAGTGAATGTGTTTCCAAATAAGGATCAGTCACAAAACTTACATTTTCTACCGATGTAAATAAACTCTTGTCTTAACTCCCTAGGGTGACATCTCTGCCTGCACGGTTTTGCTGCCTGCACGGTTAAGAGCGCTTACCTTGTTCTGGTACATTTTGCTCCCTTTCTGCCGAAAAGCATATTCCGTTCTCGTCCCTGTGACATCGTAAAAATTGGTTTCCCTAAGTAAAAATTACAATCGTGTTTACACCGTCTCAGAACATTTTTAAATGGCATGTATTCAGAACACGTAGTTACAAAGGCGTGTTACAGTCATTTATAGAGTCTGAATGTAAAACGTGCTCTTTATTTCCTAGCTGTAGAATAGTACTGCATGTTATTTATTGGTTTTGCAAAAATGTGTTTGTTCCTCAGTATTGTTATCACCTACGTCTTCCATGATGACAACGAAGCCTTCTTGAAGCTCCTAACATGTGTTTATGCTGTCTGAGAAACGCTGCCATACGACTGCGGGTTTTCCCAGTATGACTCAAGCGGAGCAGCTCGCGAAAGAAACGTTTGGTCAAGATCGAAGGAGGGAGAGATTAAGCGATACAGACTGAAATAATTTTGTGTCAAAGACAAAGGAAAGGGCGAGAAAGACTGTGCGATTTGCCCACACTATATGTCAAACTGCAATTATGCAAAGTTTTGCAAAGGTATTCAAATTCCCCGCAGACGCCCAGATTTGCTGCTGACCTATACACCGGACCTGAAGATTCATTACCTTGAAGAGAGCTCAAATGAAAAAACAAATACACAAGACTTAAACTTACTTAAACATACACTGCTCAAGTGCTGGGTGCGCGCGCGCATACACACACACACACACACACACACACGCAGAGACACATATATACCAATCCCATGTATTGTATGACATTAAAATTTTAGTTTTTCTATTCTGTCACCTTTTATTTATTTTTTATTATTTTTCCCAACAGTTTTCTGGATAAAGTAAATTACGCACTACCGCTATGTAGAGCACAGAGCCACGTTCACTGTGTAACTTATCTAGAATGTTCCACAAAGGTAAAGCAACAAACAGAATAATGAACCTTTGCAGAAGATTGCAAATAATTTACTAAACAATTTACAAACATCAGTGCCAGTATGCCAACAGGGTCCTTTCATCGTTACTTTCCAAATTGTATGAATAAAAATATGTAAAATTAAGAAGAAAAGCTGTAGTTAAATAAAATTGAAAGGACTGTGAACTTGAACTTTTTTGAATTTCTGGAAACTGGTAGAAAATCCAGTGTCCAGCATAAAAAATGGAAGCAGTTAATCTCTAAGTGTTGCCTGGGAGATTCTTTGTTGTGGAACTGTTAGTGGGGTTGGAATGTGTGGAATGCCACTGTGAGTTAACACCATCAGTTTTAGCAATTCGCAATAAAATTAGACTTGTCTTTTTGAGAAGTCCAGGTACAGGTGTGCTGAGGTAACATATGGGTCATCAGTGGTGCAAAGGTGCCTGTGAGAGTACACTTGCTGCTGTGTTAGTTTGATGTGCTCTGCCACTGGTCACCCATACTGCATTACTGCTTATCTTGGTCTTTGATTCATGCCATGCAAGATGTCAACCACCCCTGACATGTTTGTTTTATGTACTGCTTTCATCGGGTTGCATACACATGCTTCATGTCTTCCGTGGCCAGCTTCACTTCATGTAATATACTATACTACATTTTATATGGACAGTATAAAAATGTGGTGTTTTGAGTCACTTGAGTTACTCCTCTGTTTTTCCTTACATATTGCACTAATGCATGAGCATCCACTGAATTTACTGTTGAATACATTGTTCAACCTTAGTTACTAATGTCTTTCTCATACATTTAACTGCAGAGGTCACTTTAGTCATTGTTCCTTTTGAAACAGTAGCCAGTTGAGCAGTGTTTGTGACTGAAGCTCCTTCTATCTGTACTTCAACAGTGAAGCCTCTACCAATGTCACTTGGATCTTTTCCTGTTGCTAAATTCATCCAAAATCAGAATGAATTTGGTCTGCTCAGCATTTTTATACATGCCACAGAGCATGGTTAGATGTTCAATGCTTAGCTATACCATGCAGTGCATGTATATGGAAGCATCTGCATGTTTCTCTACTCAGTTATTCAGGCTTTTCTTTTAATTTGTCACCCTTTTTGTCTTGTTACATCTTTTGGATGTATTCCATTGCATAAATGTTATAAAAATCAGATTACCATAATCCATTTTTTGAAAACTGTATGATGGCGAACACCACTCAATTCACAGTTATTAGTAAAATCATAAGAAGTTTGACATCTGTTATATTTGGAGTTAGAGGTGTAAGGAGGTAGCTGAGATACATGAGAGTGGGCAGATGTGGTTAAGTGGGTTGATGGAATTTAATTGCCTGGCAACTGCAGTCTGTGGGTGATAGGGGGCAGACGGAGGAAAAGAGGGCAGTCTGGATTTTGGCTGTGACCACTGAGCGTACAACCACCAGCTGCAAATCCACATTTTATTGTTTGTGACGGTCAGTGGCAAGGACAGGATACCCCACCTCCCAGCATAAACACACCCGGTGCCTCCACAAGAGATATGGATCATTCCCAGGACATTGAACACAGATGGGATAGTCCCAGCCAGAGTGGGCAGACAAGGGATTACAAACTCTGGCCTTTCCCAGTGTCCAGGGACGGGCTTGTACAGCTGACTCTAACACCAACAAAGGAGAGGCAGGAAGACAGACTGGTCTTTGTTATGGGTGTCGTTACTCTTCGGGTTAATAACAGTTGTTACTTTCTGCAATGCTATATGTTATCTCCTCATATTTTACACTTACTTTTTTCTATTCTTTCCCTAAAAAATGTACTGACAATAAAAAATAGTCATAATGATATTACTATGTTGCAAATACTGTAAGTTTTAGATTCATCCTGTCCAAACAAAGTTATTATTTATTGAATATTTACAGATGACTGCATAGGAAGACTGCCCTTGCACACACACACACACACACACACACACACACACACACACACACACACACACACACACACAGTGGACAACTCCATTTAACTAAGAATCTTTTTTCAAAAATTTTTAAAATAGTACTTTATTAATCCCAGAGGAAAATTACTTCTCTGCATTTATCCCATCCCCTGAGGGGAGCAGGGGGCAGCCAGCCACATGCAGCACCTGGGGAGCTAGCATTTGAGTGTCTTGCTCAAAGATACGCCTGGTTGGACTGGGATTCAAACCAAAAGATGTCCGCATCCCACCCTGATGTTGAACCCATTGAGCCACCAGAGTTTAATTATTTTATTCCATTAGACCCAGCTCGTGACAGTGTTTGTTGTCACCGTGGATATAAGAAAGCTGCCTCACACATAGTATCTACTCAGGTACTGTAACTGATCAACCTGCTATGCAACACAGCAGCAGGAGACATGCCAAAGAGTAACCTTTCCCCCCCTCACCCCAACACACACGCACATGCACACGCACATGCACACACAAGCACACGCACACACACGGGAAGTTTCAGCCTGTATTTATGCAAATTCTGAGAAGGTGTAGAATTATTACAGGTAATGGGGATTTGAATCCCAGCTAGTGCTGGTCCCAAAATGAGAGGTTTGCATCAGGAAGAACACTTTGTGTAAACCGTGCCAAGTCGATGTGCAGATTGTGACCCAAATGCTAGTAGATCTGCTGTGGCAACCCCACAAAAAAAGAAAAAAACTGTGAGTAAAATGGGGCATTAAGAGCCTTTGATGAAATAATCTCTGAATTTTTCACTTATACACAATGGTACCTTGTAGACAGCCTTTCAGTCTTAAAGGTTTTTGTGTTGCTTTCCCCTTCAGGTTGGCATGCATAAAACCATCAGCCATATAGTACACTCTGGCTAGCATGGTGAAGCTTGTCTATACGTGTAGATCTTTATCAATAGAAGCTCTGTAGTTAGCTTCCCTCTAGGCTCCTGGTGGGGGTGTCTTCTTTCTGTGGTTTTGATGTCTGCCCCAACCCATCCACACACCACCACTGCTCACAAAAATTTGTGTATGATAGGTCAGTTTCACTCCTCCGATGTAACCAAGCTCTCATACTGCAAACCGTTTGTATTGTTTTGTTTTTGAATGAGGCACAGTTTGCAGATAATCCAAGATGATCAGTGACGGCCACAAAATTAATATAATCTAAAATCTATTCTGTATTATTTTAATGTATTTTGCAATATTGTGATGATCAAACAGCTACTGTTTTACCCCTGGTATTGATTGAACTTTCTGTTCTGAGTTGTCTGGGTCTTTATTGTGTCATATTCCAGCTGCTTTAGTAATTAATGTGATATAGTTATTTTCTTTCCTGCCCAACTTTTGACATCTGGACAGGTTCTGTTTATAGCTGGGCAAAGGGGGATCCTGTTATTTGAACAATGTGCGGTGACTCAAACAAGCAAGCAACGGTCCTATATTTTTGTTTTTCTGGGAGTTTAGGAGTGTTGTGGAGGGTTTCCCTGCGGACGGCTGGCGTGTATCCATGTCTCGAGCCCTTAGCAATCTCACTTTTTCCAAAAGTATCTTAATTTTTTTCAACAGACAGGCTATCAAGAGAGCTAAGAGCGAAGTGTTTCCTACCGCGCGTCTATTTAAAGAGGGGAATGCGTTTCCAGACGTCTCGAGAGAAAAACGAGACAACCGAGAGAGCCCCGAGAACCCCCAGACGTCGCTCAGGCTGGGAGGTAGTTTCCTTGGTTGTTTAGCTCGTGTGGTCTGCCCAGCCGTCAGTGTCACGGGGCGGAGCGCATGCTTCCAGACTTTTAGTTCAACAAGGTGAGTCAGCAAATGTCTTGAATGTGGAGACAGTAAACGAGTGTTTCACCGCAGTCTGTCCAGCCTGTTAAAATGTGATTGCGTCTCGTCAGCACGCCGGTAGGGCTTACCCGTGCTGTTCTTGATTTCAATTCACTTATAATTTATTGTGCATAAATTATAAATTCAGGAAGTTGCAAAATATTGTTACTAAAGTTAGCACGAAAGTACATTATCTGCAGTTATCTATATTATTATCCAGAACACCTTTTACCGTAATTGCTGTGTATAGACCGGTGTTTATTTTGGTTTGTTTCCTTCTGTAATTAATGGGACAGAGAGTCCCGTGCAAATGAAGAACATCAGTTCCAGGGAGAGGACTGCTTTGTGCCATGTGTTTAATGGGTTCTTGTACATCGTGTCTTTGCGTCGCAGCCATGAGGACGCTGCTGGCTGTCTGGGGGCACAGCAGCAGACACGGGTGTCACGGACCTAGTGTAACTGCTCCACAAGAACGTCCTGTGGTATCTCTGCCAGCAGGATTACTTTCTGCTTTTTCCTGTGAGTACCAGCCTTCCTGTTCCCAAGTTCAGCACAGAGCAGTATGGCTGTTCTCACTGGAATGTTTCCCAATATGTAATTCTGCAAGGAATTTATACTTCATTTTGTTATTTTCATTACAACCTTCTTTCTGTTTGTAACTTACTGTACTTCACGTCAGTTCCAGTAGTCCCTGTCTGTCTGCTGAATCCATTCTCATTTTTCTTGGCCAACTTGTTGTTTCTTATGATACTTTCTGTCTGGATGAGAATGCATGACCCCTTGTGCAGTGGTTCTCATACAACCTATACTGGGGGGAACTGTACCATTTCTGTTGTGCCCCTAAGATCCTGGTCAGAATTAGCCTTGGGGCAGACAAACTCATTGGCAGTGTGGAGTGCTGCAGAGGGAGCTTTACAGTTATTTATCTAGTCGTGCCTATCGCTAAACTCCCACTGAAAGCATGATGTCCAGCAGAAAATTAGAATCTGTACATGGTTCCAAATCCTACATTTTGACAACATTTTTCTGCTTGAGTATCTTGCAATCAATAAAAATAGTAGGGGGTCACGCGTAGGAGGCCAGGGGGTGGGGGATGACGTGGGAGTGAGGAATGCTTCTGTTTTTAAGTGGGAAGGGGAAAAGTAAGGGGCTTCCTGCTTTGAGATGTAAATTGTGGAACTGGTGAAAGGAAACAGAAGGGCCGAAGGTTCAGCTGTGTCCACGAGCCAGTGGGTCTGCCTGGGTGTGGTGCCTCTCTCTGCAGCAATCGCTGCGGTGACAGATTGTGCTCACCTTTGACCCAGTAAAGTGGCTCAGGAGCGGTTCCATGTGCCGAGCCCTTGTGCTCGTAACAGATAACAATTTGACACAAGCACACAATGAACAGTATCTGATCTGTGCAGCATGTGCTCACACAATCAGCCTCCAAGTCACTGTGCAGAGGGTGAATGGGCATGATGTTGTTTCATGAACACCATGTGAAGATTTCCGAATTGGTCCCAGCACTGCCAGAGGTGATATAACATAAAGTATCGTGAAGAAGGATCTGAAATAAGGTCACAGTGATGCAGACAGGGACTGAAGTTTCACTTTGGGTTGGATGATGTATTGTGCTAAGATGCATTCAGAAGGAAAAGTGTAGCAGTCCTGTTCCTGATTCTTCTTTTCAAGCGCTGGCACCAGTGACAAGGCCTCAAGAGTGGCTCTCACAGAACGTGCCTGCGAATCAGATTTGGGATGATCTCTGACCCCAGCATTGTGACGGCACACGTCTCTGGGAACAAGGCAGATGTCTGTCCAGCTTGGTAGGCTGGGCCTTACACGCTGAGTGCTGTGCCATTGTCCATGTTTTGACATGTCTTTTTTGCAAGAGAGACAGGGAGGGGATAGAGTTCAAAGGATCAGCCAGCTGAGACAATGAACAGTGAGACCAAGTGATAATGCATGTGCAATTGTGTAGAAACATGGAACAGCACTGTTCTTTTTATACAGCATGTAGTCAGCAGTGGCCAAGTTGGTAGGAAAAACGATGTTGCTTTTTGCCTTTAAACACCCCAGAAGCTGTAAGAATGATTTGAGTTTTGTCAGAGCATGTACAACACTGTCAACTTAACTAAAAAACACAAGTAACCTCTGGCAAATTTTTCTGATGAGCTTTCATATTACAGAATAAGGATATTGTGCTGCAAGTGTAAAAACTCAAAGGAATTATCAGCAAGATAAATTCTTGTGTGTGGAAGGGTTGGGTGTTGATTTTTGTTGTGTTCCTAGTTCTCCTGTGTACAGTGCATCCCAAACAGAGTGAAAGTTGTTCCATTTTTTAAAAGTGCCCTTTTGATCACAAAGAAAAAGCTTTGTTTATGAGGAAATATATCATTTAAAATTTTTAGCTTTACTACTGTAAGTCAAGTATTTGTCAGATAGGAAAAGGGGCAGATAAGAAGAGGTTGAGAGGTACATTGAAAATTATGGTAAATAGCCGATAGAGGTAGTTAGTATAGTATCAAATGCAATTTTATTTTAATGTAAAATTTCTATTCTGATGTAACAGTGAAGTACAGTGTTTTGCAACTTAGTATCTGACAATGTACTATATCAAAGTACAGTGTGCTGATAATGAGTCAGGTTTTCATGTATTCATGCTGTTTATTGTCTGGTTTTTTATTTCTTCCCCCACCCATGAGGAGTGGCTGGCTGAAGTCCAGCTTTGTCCATGTTGTGCTAATCAATCAGTCACAGCAGGGAAAACACGTGCTCTGTCATTGTCTCCCTCTCCTCCCCTCTCCCCCCATCCCTTGTAAGTTCTTGCTACCCACCTCATGTCCCTCTTTTTGATTGTAATGAGTTACACACGCCACTGGCTGCCACATCTCAAAAGCCACGACCTGTTTGGCTACAGCGGGTATGAGCGAGGCTGCAGTTTCGCCTTTTGCAAGGCCCCATCTTGACTCAGGCAAGCCTCCACAAATGAGACAATCAATACCAGGAAAGCATTTCAACTGCCAACAGCCCCTTCCCAGTGTCACATCCCCTGTCCTCTGTAATGTGACCAGCACAGATGTGAACCTCAAAGTGCAAACCCCTGCATTTTGGGATTCAGTTTTTTTTTTTTTTTTTTTTTTTTTGTCTCAAGCCACACTCTTTGTGAAAGCCTCAGTTGTTCTCTTACTCAGATTCATCGTCCTCCCCTGACCCCAGATTGTGGCTGGGCGTGTGGCAACACCACTTTGAAACTGGCAGAGCTTGAGGTTTCTTCCAGCTTTCCATTTTTACAACAGGCTAAGCTCTAATTTTCACCCAGATCTCCACAGACAAGGGCAGCCCCCGCAACCCCAGTCTTCAAATGTTTGAGTGGTCCCAACCAGTTTAACTCATACCTACCAATTAAGCTACTGATTCATACCAGAAAACAACTGTGACTTGTTATCCAACCAACTGCCTCTACAGAATCATCAATGCTTTGTCTGTATTCAGGCTCCAGTTACCAGCTGACATGTTTGGAAAACCTCCCTGATCAGAAACACTGGTGGATGAACAGGTGTACTAGACAAATTTACTGTTGAAAGTTTTATCAAAGTTCCAGTAAATTTCATGTTAGGCCCAATGATGCAAACTGCACATGAACTGCTTTCGAAATAATTCACAGAAAGGAGAACAGAAAGAAGAAAAAAATCTATCCAGATTTGCAGGAGTAAAGTAGTATAGACTGAAACTTAAAGGAATAGCTGTCAAGTCAGTTTCTGTCTTGTCTACTAAGGGCATTTTTCTGCCTAGAGGGAACTGATTTTGACCATAGAGCTAATGGAAATAAGCACAGCTTTTCACAGAAGAAAATGTGTGTGTGTATGTTGTAAAACAAAGTATATTACAAATTATATAAAATACAGTATGTAATGCATATATGTAAATATGAATATCAAGTGAAACCAGGGGTCATACTCTGATAAATTATATTTAAGGTGCCAATAACAAACTTCAAAGGAACAGGAACTTTCTTTTGCAGCGACAGGAAACATTGTGGGCTTTGAATGGGTGCATCATGGGTTTGTTTTCATTTTATCAACAGTTTTCTGGGTATGCAAAACATGGTGTTCCACTACATCAGAGATGGAGACCAGTGAGACCCCGCAAAGGTGGTATGAAGTGATGGGATTTCAGTGGACTGCTCAGGGGTTTTTCCTGAGATGCACCTTTGTGATTGTACTTTGGAATGTTTCAATCATGAGTGAAACTACAGGCAGGAGAGCCCCAGGGCGAGACATTGTAGGCTGTCTCAACAGAATATGCAAAGGGCTTCACTTTGACATCCTTCTGGCACATAAATACTGGGCTTCTGGGAGTATTTATACAAGTTTATTAGGAGGAAAAATTCAACAAATTCCAGAAAAAAACACTTGCTTTACTTGTTACCCTTGGAGGTGATCTATGTGTAGATGTACGTTCACTGCAGGGAGAAGTATGAATTGTCTGGTTATGAGTATTCTTCATGCTAAAATAATGATCTGCACATTGCAAAAACCATCACTTATGCTATTTGGTGAGAAATAAAAAAGTGTTTCTTGCTGTTTTTTTAATGGACATTGTGTTCTTTTATGTTTGCAGTTTTATTATATAAAAGCTGTCATTCTACTTGCAAAATATTGGAGTAGAACCATGTAAAGCAGTGGTTCTTAACCTGGGGTGCCGGCATCTCCAAGTCAGTTCTTGGCGGTGCGAGGAGAGGATCTGGATTTCTCTGTTTATTGTTCAGTTCGTAATCACTTTCTATTTTGTTGCTTATTTGTACTTTTAAAAATGCAATAACTCTTGTCACTGTGTCATCAGTACTAATAAATGGTAGCTGATTATTTCACATGAAAATTTAAAGATGTTTCTTTTTCTGTCTTTTGTGCTGGGGTGCGGGGTGGAACTTTTGGGTGGAAATTTCAGGGAGTGCCGGGATAAAAAAAGGATAAGAATCACTGGTGTAAAGCTTAGTGATTTAGCATTTAAGGTGTGTTGGTTACCATGCTGTACTCAATAATGTGTGGAGACTGTAGGTTTTATGCATGGTTTGGTTTTATTTTTACAGTCACTGATGCGTTATGAGAAGGTGCTCAACCATGAATCTTAAAAGTCAGTCACAGCCGTTGCAGTATTTAAGAAATGCATTGTAATTAGCACCTGGACCTGGCCAACACCTGAAACTCAAGGCTGACTTACCATCTAGTTTTGTAATGTAAAATAATTTGGAAGCGAGTTAGAGAGAAAAATCCACATATCTCTCTAGTCCCAAGTTGGCAGCACTATTATTCACATAGCAAATTCACATTTTAAAAATAGTAATGAACAGACGGCACTTTTCTGCAGCATGACCATTGCCAGGCACACACAAGGTATCCAATAAGAAACCAATTAACTTCTAAAGCATAAATGTAATGTTCAGGTGACATCTGGAACACTGCAGCAGTAGGTGACTCCACATTGTGAAGACATTAAAAGTGTTTTACTTATTTTATGCAACTTCTATTTCAACACCTCTTCAGTACAGAGTTGTTAAACTGTGGTGCAATCGGTTGAAAATGTAATGACGATGAGATAAAGTAGAGACAGTATTTTACGTCTTTGTGTGTGTGTGTGTGTGTGTGTGTGTGTGTGTGGGTTTTTTCTGTGGGGGAGAGGGAGTTAGGTTTTTTACTGCCTTTTCATTTGCTCATTTTTTATGTCCTGAGGACACTGCAGGTATGAAGCCCATAAGGAGTCTGACTGACTATTTACTGTTGGGTTCATTTTGAGTTCTGTGAAGATGAAAAGTTGTCAGGGAGGGGAGGGGGTGACAGGAGCCTGTAATTTTAGCCTGCCACATTTATCCCCCTGGCAGCCAGCTACAGCATCTTTGACTCCAAGCTACTCCCTCAAACTCACTTAACTGCCTGCGTGCAACCTTGGTTGCCACACAGGCCAATTACTCTGGCTAAAATAGGAAGATCTTACGGAACACATTTTGCAGTTTGGTTCATTTTGAAAGGAATAGTCAGTGCTAGCCTTATTTTAGCAACCCTATAAAGAGACCACTCCTTATGATGTAAATATAGACTCATGGGTCTAAAAATAGCCATCCTGCTGTACTATTAATAGCAGAGTCTATGAGTACTGTTCTGTCAGCAGCTTTAAATGAAGCAGACCAATTGCTACTGGGAAAATAAAGGCCTTCTGTTTCTGTTTTCTAACCACCTCC
>JABJVR010000714.1:0-57958 GCA_025773905.1 Chitala chitala | reverse complement strand
GGGGGGGGGGGGGGGGGTGTGTGGGTGGGTGGGTGGGGGGGTGGGGGGGGGGGGGGTCGGGTGGGGGGGGGGGGGGGGTCGGGGGGTGTGGGTGGGGGGGGGGGGGGGGGAGAAAGAAAGTGAAAAAGAGAAAGATTGAGAGTGATTAATATGCACAAAAAACAGTTGGCTTCAGTCAGAATTTATATATTCTAGCCATTTAAAAATGTTTTTGTTTTAAATTGAAATTTCAGTGTCATTCAGTAGGTAGCTGTATAGGCCAGCCTTTCCTACTGAAAGGAAAGAAATTATGTCTAAGAGTATATTTTGTCAGTATTCTTATCAGCTTTGGTTGTTTGTTAACATTTTTGAACACGTTGAGTTTATTTGGAGGTTTAAGGAAGATCTTAGGTAGCCAGTATACAGCAAAAACTGTTGTCTGATTTCTAACAAGGCCTATATTTCATCAGCTAATGATCTAGGCTTTATTCTAGTGGCATCCAAGTCATATCCAAAGGTATTAATTATGTCTTAGCACACAATTAAAAAAAGTTTGTAATGAATGAATGATCATGATCAGATACTATAAAAAACAAACAATGGTGGAGGCTTTTTGTGGCTGACAGGTGGAGGTTTTGAGTAGTGATTTTCAGAACTTGTGTGGAGTGTGGAACTCAAACTAGTGTTTGTAGTCAGAAAGGATATCTTGTAGTCTATTTTCTATGCAAAACATTAAGGTGAAGTGAAACCTGTAAAATGTGTCTGCATCATTACTGTCTATGTTTATTCACAACCAGAGGTCAAGCAGCGATTAAAGATTGTGGAAGTTAGACTATAGAAGCCTATATATAACCTGCTCCAAAAAATGCATAGAACAGGCATGAGCCGTATGGTGCTCTTTAATTTACCCATTTCAAGGAGCTACGTTACAGTTTAGTTTACAAAATACTTTACTACTCTAACAGGCTTGAAAAATAAATGAGGTAAGAGAGGTGAACACCTGCATTTCAGGCAGAAGAGGCCCTCACCTGGGTGGGAGTGACCACCACGGACAGAATGATACCCTCATCCTCACAACTGGCACCAGGTGACGGGACAAAGACAGGTTCTGAAGGATAGAACCCTGGCTCCTGCCATACCTAGTGCCACCCAGAGACAACGTTGCTATCAAGTTAAGCGTGCCCAGCTACATGCTCTATAGGTCTTAAAGACGTGCCATTGGTGTTTTTAATATAACAGACTCACATAAGTAGACGAGCCACATACCCTATGTGAGGTGTTCAGCAGTTATTTGCCCTGCAGAATTCCAAGTGGCTTACGTGTACCATAAACTTTGATGAGACACAGTGCTTTGCAATTTGGTTCAACACTGGCTTTGACATCACTAATACTCAATGTTACACTTAACATAAAAATTGCAACATAACATTGTGTAACATAACAATACATGGACTGGATTGGTATAAGCTCTGCAGACTGTCCTATAATAGTTGTGAGGTCCTAACAACATGGTACACACGAGCAAAGAATTCCAGAATCTCTACTTCACCTCACATGTTCCCTGGGGTTATACAAACAGTGTTACATGATCTCCTTAGACTTTGTATACTGATTTATTTAATCCCTGGTATTAATGGTCTAACCTTCAACTCTTTTCCCTGCAGGTCCATTTTGAGGAGCGAATCTCCCACCAGGTGCCTGAAGCCACACCCGTAAAAGTAACGGTAAGGGCGGGTGTTGTATCTGCAGTAGTTAATCTGCGGGAACTCCAAACCACCATACTCCAGGAGGTCGTCACCATGGAGATCTTCGTGGGTGCAGTACACCTATTGTGTGAGCATTTCAAAACACAGGCCAAAGGAGTGCCGTTTAGCTGAAGGCAGTTATCTGTGAATGTTCTCATCAACATATTCGGCACTCAGAAAATTCAAATGTGAAAATTAGGAAATATTACACACGCATGACACAGTGTGATGGAATGTTGTCCCACTCACCAGCTCATCAGAGACTTTGACTGCCGTGGCTGAGCTGAAAGGGCGGGTGTTGAGGTTCTGGCCACGGGGCGTGTTCCTATCCACATTCAGAGGCAACACAAATCGACGTGGTAAAGTGCTGCACATTTTGTTGTACATCTGAAATAAAACTAAAACGTCACACGTTCAGCTCTGACTCACCGGCTTGCAAAGAACAAAAACAAAATAATGTGGCTTTTACTGTGTTGCACAACTCTCAGTGAATGGGAAATTACCTCTTGCACACTTTTTTTTTTGCATGAGAAATTACTGATTTTACTGAGGAACTGCAGAAACAAAGGTGAGTGACAGTGAAATGTAGCGGAACCATAGATGTGCTTGTTTGTGCATCTGTGTTTGGGTTGTGTGTATCTGTCTGCATACATGCCTGGTGCTGGATGTGTTCATTTGTGTTTATGTTTGTACACACATACACACACTACGCAACGCTTTCATGTGTTATGAGAGCAATCGGGGCCCTCATGACCACATACCCCATACTGAAGTCCCTCGTTACACGGACTAATCATATTCTTGTGCTGACAACCGGGGGATTCTCACCATAACACTTTTCACATCTGTTACGCAGTTCCCCTGTAAATATCTGCAGCAACCATAGCCCTATTGCATTGTATTAGCCAATATTTATTCAAATCAAATAGCAGCAATGTTAAGGGGGCAACCGGGGCTCAAACCAGGAACTTCACAGTGTTACCAGAAAAGACAATCAGCCTGCCGAGACAAAGACTCGAGTCCCTTGCTTGGGGGATTAATTGTATTTTTTCCTGATTACTTGGGAATTCTTGCCTGCAGCATATGCATGTGTGCATACACCTGTGTGTATGTGTGTGTGTGGGAATGCGCGTGTATGCCCTCAGGCATCTGTGCGTCTGCTCATCCTGTGTGCTGACCTCATCCAAGGTGTCTCCAGACTTGCGCAGGTTCTGGATGAGGAAGTTGTTGATGGCAGTGCCGTCATCAGAGCAGCAAAGGTCCACCATGAGGAAGCCGTCCTCCTCGAAGGCATTGATCTGGTGAAAGGTGGACAGCGGCCTGGTCTGGTATTTTACTGCGCTCGCCTGCAGGGGGGGGAGAACAAAACATCCATTCAGCGATGCCTGGGCAGCGTTCCAACACTGCCGAGGCTCGGTCTGCCTTAGCGGTCACGCTGAAAGGAAGGCAAGATGGGATTATGCTTCAAACAGGCCCTTTGTCCTGTACATTGACAAAGCAGCCATTTTCACAGTGTGGCTGGAATGTCACAGCAGTTCCGTACTGCTCCAGAGCTGCTCTAGCCTACAAATAATGATGCTTGATATTTGTCGTTCATTTTAGGGTAACGATGGTGAAAGGCTGTGAAGTTGAAGCGTGGAATCCCCCACCTTGCCCGTGTGCTTGTCAATGACATGGAGGACTGTCTCCTGCTGGGGATCCCAATAGATGCCCTCATTCAGCCCCTTATTCCGCAGTCGGCCTGTCAGGATCTTCAGCAGGTCCAGCTTGATGGGCTGTTCGATGAACACCACGTAATTCTCCGACATTGCTGTAAAGGTCAGTAGTGTCCAGGTAAAACACTGACAGCTCTGCTGTTCTCCTGGTCTCCGTGATACCTTGTGACCCCAGAAGAGGCAACTCTAAACTCAGCAGTATTTTGGGGAAGTAAAACCCAGACTCACCTGTGCTGCTGAAGCTTTCATCAAACAGTTCATTTGAAAAGGGGCAAAACAGAATATGCTGTGTACTGTTTAAGGACATCGACTTCTAGCTACAGTATTGATTGAAATACCTGCAGAGGACCATCTGTACCTTTGAACAAGGTGTTTAGTATCTTTGGTTGAATTTTGAGTTGTATAAATGGGGGCCCCTGAGCCTGAACAGGACAAGTGCTTTGGTAAAGGATGGATGGAAGTTTAAATAGGGCTGGGGGGGGGGGTGGAAGGACATCTGCTAACCAGATAAATGTAACCGAAGTAACTAATTAGTGTTTTTTTTTCTTTCATCTTACTTTGTTGCTGTTTTCAACTCTGTTTTTTTGGGCAGGTTCTAAGATGGTCTCTTTAGGGAACTGTGAAGCACGACTTTCTCACCAAAGCTGTGATAGTATGATGGTTTGGAATTGTTCACTGCTGGGATGGAGCACACCACCTTGGCACCTTCCAGGCTGTCCTGTGGTCCCCCCCTTTCTGGAGGTATGCAGATGATGTTGTAAAAACAGCCTGAAATGAGACACAGCTAGTGTAACCTTCCATCAGCACAGGCACATTGTCACAGCTGGGCAACGTCACTGATGTTCAAGGTATCCAGGGGTAACCACATCGCGACTGAGTAATTGCAAGCAACCCCATGACGTCCAAATTTGTTTTGCAAGATGTGCAGGAATGCTGAAATGTTGAGTGCGAGTAATAACGTGCTTTTGTGGTGCAACAGTCATGCATTTTTTTTTTTTCCAGTGAAATCGTGATCATAAAAAAATACTTTTCTCCATCAGAATGCTGTTACTGCACGTCTGGTTTGAAACAAAAAGGGTAACACTGAACAAATGCTGGTGACACAAGCATGGAGGGAATAATCAGAGCTGGACGTGCCCCTTCTGCTAGATCCTTGGCAGATATGTAGAAAACACTCTCAGGCTCAACAGAAAATAATTGTTTCATGGGTCATTATGACTAAGGGAGCCAATTCAAGGGCATAACATGCATTAAATTCCAGTGAGAACAAATGTTTTTGTTCCTTACAAGGATGTTTCTGCTATGCTTGTCAGAGTACAGTAGCTGTACTGTTAGGTGTCATCTCTGCAAGGATCTTGCTATGCAGACAGTTCCCAGCAATGAGAGGATGCAAGTCCACACCTCCAAATCAGTGGTACTGCTGCAGTAGGCAAGCAGGACAGGAATACTGCCTACCTCTTCTGGTATAAGAGTTACCCATGTTGTATGCAGTGCCATCAGGGTCGTAGTGTGGGTGCGCCGTGGCACTGTTCACAGCAATGAACTTACTCCAGTCTACCTGCAGAGGGCAAGAGTGGGACAAAGGGAAACCGTCATCCCTGGCTCTTTTTTATACAGATAAATGATTGCATTAAGGAGGACCTTTCTTTTAGCTTTTCCCTCCCTTAATTTCAGGTTAAATAACACTTGGAGATAATAGGCATGGTTTCCATGCCACTAGAAGGGGAAAGTCAGCCACACATCTGCTGGGTGTATACCTTCTCTTTTGACTCTAGGCTCTCAGGGTCCACCTTGTGCATGAAATTGGTCTCTGTGCTGACATAGTAGTCACCCTTGTACTTGACAAAATTCACGTTGTCATTGTCAGTAGGCTCTGCAGGCCGGGATTAACAAACAAACAGAAGAAGAGAAAGAGAAAGAGAAATATTGCAGGATAAATGTCTGGTCTGTACAAAAACAAGAAAGCCTCCCCTGTGCCCATCATTGATTCAGAACTGCAGGGTCACATGTGGCCATTATTCAGCCATTACTGAATACATGACTGCGGGGGAAAGTCCCTGGAATCCTTTCCAGTTGTTTGTGAGTCATTGTTCTGTACAACTCTGGACCATACCAAACCCAGTGTGAAATAATCAGCTCATTCTTCTCCTTATGAGAAGCAGGTGGCTGTTACATCACAAATTTAAAATGGCGATCTGTCTGCATGAGTTTAACCACAAAGTGCTACATGCAGGACATAATGGTTTATACCCTGCCTGTAATTGGTGATACACTTGTATACGACCCACTCGTATATTGCGGTCTACACTGTACACACTCTTACTGTTGACTACATCACATGGTCCCTGCTCACTCACTTATGAACAACAAGCCAAACATCTTACTCAGAGTGTTTTGAGTAAGTGACGTGTTCTTTATTGCTGACTAATGCAAACAGGCAGTGGAAACAGGCCGTTTGGTCTCTGACCATGGCTTTTGTGTTTGCGTGTGCCCTACTCACTTGGCAGTTCAAAACGGGACAGGAAGCGCTGGAAGAAGTTCTTGCAAGGGTCGGGCATGGCGAGTGTCCCAAACTCAGACACCACGATGCGGTCGTGTTCAGTGTTGGCACAGTAACTGTCGCTGCGCAGGAAGCGGCTCCTGTACGTCACCTGGCCATCCTTGACCCTAAACCGGTGCAGTAAGGCCATGCCATCAAACCAGTGGTTGTAGCTGGGGAGCAGAGGAAGTGAAACATCTTCATGTCTGAATCACGTAAATGGAAGGTGAAGACAAATCAAATGCAGGCTGGGTTCCTGATTTAGCATGGCGTTTGCCTTACCTTTAGTGCATTTATATTCATACATTTTTTGAGAAAGAAATATTAAATCCAACTTTGTCATAGTCCAACTGCAATGTGCTGCATGAAAGACTAAAGAAACCGCCCCCCCCCCCTCCCCTTTGGCAGCACAGCAGTGGCTGTTGTGGCTTTTGCCACAGTGAAGCCTGAGCAGGAGAAGTGACAGTTTGGTGCTCATAAGGGTTGGTCCTAAACAGAACAACTGAACCTTTGTACAGGTCTCCTGGAAGGCAGCAACTGACCCTCGGGCTGTTAATATGTCATGCACTTGTGGTGCGAATTACCTCTGCCTCCCAAATTCAAATTTTCCTGGGCCATTCCGAAGCAAACTGCCGTCCAGCCAGGAGGGAATGGTTCCGCGGACCATCGTGCTGATCGGCTCGGCTGTTTCGTCCACCGAGGTCACCAGTGGCCCGATGCATGGCAGGCCCCGTTTGTTGCGTTGCACCTTCTCTGTGGGCACTGGATGACTCACCTTTGCACCTGCAAGGTGAAGGTGTGACATAGCAGGTGTCTGAATTCTTTAGCCTACACCACATCCCTGCTCTGGATGGTATGGTGTTGGTAAACCAGGGAGAATCTGGCCCGTAAATCACAGTGACATTATCTTATACCCCAGATCATTTGTCAATGTCTCAGGAATGAGAAATCTCACAATCAGTAAAATGGTGGCAGTCAAGTCTATAAAGTACAGCAGCGGAATCATGCCCAGCATATAATGGGTGTGTGAGGGCAAGTGTCTGTACACATCCTTGAACTGTGGCTGGAATGGATTGTGTAAACGGGTAATATTCATTGTTTCATCAGTACCAGAGACGGCCTTAAAGCCTGAAAACGATGGTGAAGGAGAGACAGTCCCTTTGGCAGTTTTGATCAAGTATACATTGATGCGATTGGGGTCCTAAGAGGCGTACCAGATGAATTCAAGGCTAGAAACCAGACTGTAGTGGCATTTGAGTCTGCCCATCAAAAAGAGTGTGCACTGGATAAACTATATTTATTATAATCAACAGTGTTTTATTAATCCTACCCATGATGCTTTATCTAGAGTGGCTGAACATCTTTCAGCAACTTTGTTGATAGCTTGACAAAATAGGATTGCATTAGACATGTTATTGGCTAGAAAGGAAGGATTTGTCAAATGTTTGGAGATTATTGTTGTCCCTAACAACACAGCACCAGACAGCTCAGTCACCAGAGCTCTGTCATACGTGAAGTCCCTCAGAGAAGAACTCGCAGAGAAACCTGGAGTGGACACCTCTCTGCTTGGATGGTTTCATTCAATGTTTGGTGAATTGAAAGTGTTAATGTTGTCATTGTCAGCTGGAATTGTATCGTCAGTAACTCTGTTAACCTTATGTGCAGATTGTATTACACCCCTCAGAGGGCTCATAATAGGGGCTTTTAATGAGTCTGTGTCATCACAAATGGTATCACTTGCTTCATAACGGCCCCTATCCGAATGTAGATGTTCCACATCCAAGTTCAGACTCTGATTCACTGGGTATTGATGAAGATGACAAGTGAGAAGCAGAAACACAAATTTGTAATGAGATATTGTGACCATTGACATTGATAAACTTCCCCTTGCTTGCTATTATGTGTAGGAGTGCCTGTGCTCCTCAAAACCAGCGTTATCTATTCGTACTTACACATTTTTGATGACTTAGATTGAATCTGTTTAAGAATTTCTAAATTTGATGTATAGTGTAAAGTCTGTATAAACTGAGTGATTAAATAATAATCAAAAGGGGGAAATGTGATGGGAAATTTTACAAATGACTAAACCAGTATTTTATCTGTAAGCGTTCTGTCCTTCCTGTCTGTCCCTCCTGTCTGTCCTTCCCATCTGTCCTTCCTAGATGTCTTTTCAGGACGTCCTTCCCAGATAATCGATGGAGGGCAGTTGCCCACCTCAACTTCTTGATTTTCCTTTTCTGTCTCATCCTGATGTTAAATTTGCATATTTTGCTGTGAAAGATGATACATTGCAACAAGTAATCATGTAGAACGGAAGTGGGTTATCACATTAATTCTTTTTCGGCCCCTCACTTGTGTTGTTCCTTCTAGCAGACAGCTATATGCGCTTTCTTGTAAGAAAATAAGCACTAAAATAGAAACCTTGGTTTCACAGTTACAATTTCAAACCTCACTGGTATAAAATTTCCACATCTGCTATCCTACCAAACATAGCACAACAGTGTCTGTGTCATAGATGTTACATAACACTTTGGTTTGTTTCCCTTTTCACAAGGCACATTATAATTCCATTCATTGGCTACGCCTTGTATCACATCAAACATACCTACATATAACAGTATATAACCTAACTAGATTTTGTGTCATATTATGACTCTCATTCCACCTAAGATGAAATGTTTGATAGTTATATAAAATTGAATTGACAGAATTTACATGTAACGTGTTGCCAAACATTACACAAAGAACAATAAAGTCTAAGTTTCCAGCCCTGACAAATAACTATGTGCAAGCGTTTAGCACACGAGCACAGTTCATCCAGCATGGCCCAACGTCTGGAAGTATTTGAACTTTAGCTCTGTTTGGCTGAAATTATCTTTTGACCTCCATCTGGGGTCAGAAAGGATGGCAGCACTAAAACAAAAAAACTTACACTTACAATAAAGATTCCATTATCAAAAAAAAAAAATTTAATGACAAAACACTACAACTTGACTTACAGTTAACCCCACAAATCGTATAAGAACAGAAACACACAATCGCTTTGCCTATGCTGCCCATTAGGCCCACTGGTGGGAGCTGTATAGCACAGGCATGTGGTCATGAACCTGAAAACACACAGCAACAACCACCAAGATACCAGGGATCTTCAGCAATGGTCCAGGAGGGTCACATCTGTCTACAATTGGTTGTTTTAATTCATTGAGAAAAAATTTCAGCTACAATGAAAAAAACATTCAAAGTGAGACTTTTGTGTGTTAAGATCTGTAACAAAAAACACACCTCATATGTTACAATGGTACTGTATCTGCAGAAGCAGAGCAGAAAATATCTGGATAATTTAGCATGGTGTTTAACAAGATGTTTCTTTTTTTAACTTAACTTGAAGTGTAACGCTTTAAAATGTCTGCTGAATGCTTCATAAGCCAATAAGTAGCATGCTAGCATAACACTGGGTAAATAAATAGCAAACCATAATCAGAGGTTTTCACACTCACCATGAGCTAATGCTAGAGAATTTTGTGCTTACTCGTTGGACACGTGCCAACGAGCACTGCTGCCTGCACAACAAACTCAGCCACGCAAGAAAGCATGCGACGTATTTGATGCAAGCTATGAGGACTCCCCTGCCACAGTCGCTGATGCATAACTGTGTGCTTAGAAACTAAGATTAAATTACAAAGAGGAGATCGAAATAACAGTAGGACTGGATGCTGCAGCACATACAACAATACAATGTTATACACACATATATCACAATGAAACAATACAAAAAGTAAAAACAAGATTAAACACAAAATGCCTTACATAACGGAGCCTGTTTCAGGGAATCCATGGCTGGACAGACTAGTGCCCACGGAGACATACAATCAGGTTGTTTTTCACAGACTGGGGGTGGAGACTGCTTTACATAAACCAGATTTTGTCATGTGGGCACAACGTAACACACACCCCAGAAAGGTGAATGGGTGCCTCTGCCTTAGACCTGCCCACTGCCACACCTCCCCCTGCCACGCCACACGACACAAGCACAGCACACAGCCACAAATGCCTGTCTGTTACGGCTCATTTGAATATGTAGCTCCATCTGGTTGTGTCGAATGAAAAGGCTAGGGGGAGGGGAGTGGAGGGGAGTCGGGGGGAGAGGGTGGGTGATTGGCAGCTTAGAAAAAGCATAGTAACCTCAGACTGCAGGGCATGTAACATTTGAGACAGCTGGCACCAAAGACTGGGTTTGTTTTGAATATAATAATAAGTTATTCAGCAAACTTTTATCCAGAGTGACTTACAACATTTCACATACAAGTTATAGTGACCTAGTGCTGGGTGTTTTACACACCAGGTGGCTGGGATGGGATTCAAACCAGGAGACTTTTGCATCTGAACCTGATGCCCTACCCATTGAGTCACCAGGGTGTATAATTTTTGCAACTTTTCTGTTCCACCACAGGTCTGTCAGTCATCTTCTAAAACACGTCATCCTGTCAAGGGTTGTGGGGAAGCCTGGAGCCCATCCCAGGAGACACCGACCCACCACAGGGCACACACAATGGGCAATTTGGAGACACCAATCATCCCAACCTGCATGTCTTTAGACTGTGGGAAGAAACCAGAGAAAACCCACCAAGCACAGGAATAATATGCAAACTCCACACACACACAGACCCAAGGCAGGAATCAAACCCCAGGCCTGGAGGTGCAAGGTGACAGTTCTAACCACTGCGCCGCTGTGCTTCGAAGACACTTAGTCTTCCCAGTTAAGTAACAACTCAAAAATTCACCCTTTTCACCTGTCCATCAAATTGTGATGAATGTTCCATCTACTGCCGTGTCTACATGTCAGGTAGTGCCCAATCCTCATGGGGTAGTTCTACCCCCCTGGTTCTGTAATTATACCTGTAATGGCCACATAGTCTGTGGGTCCACAGCTCTAACGCGTGTCCCAGGAATAAAGATGTATTCACACGTTCAGCTCCCTTATGGCTCCTTTAAAGAATTATCAAAACAAACCACAAAAGAAAAGAGCAAACTTTTGTTTTGTCCAGTCCAATACTGTTTAAACATCACAGGTCTGTCACAAGTTTCATGTATGCATCCGCTATGCACGTTACCTTGTTCCATATGAGAATAGACTCTTACACGTTTCACGTTACACTCGTACATTCACGTTACACTCGTTACATGAGTACACGGTAACACGATTATACATTAACGATTAAGTACTTACATGTTCACAGTTTAAATCTTGTTTCAGTCCAAGACCAACACAGACTTCTCTCTTACTAACACACCGTACTGGCTTTTTATGACCTTATTCAACTTTGCATATGCTCTTTCCCACATCAATATAACAATAAACATGTCCTCTAACCACTAATGCACACTAAAGTTACATGACTGAACCCAACATCATAACAAACAACATCCCATAATAAAAAGACTCCAAAATGGCATTTACACCAACCAGTGTGAGTTCATTAAGAGACTATCTGCGTCGTATACATATAGTCCACCAGTCATATAGTCCACCAGCCACCAGTTAAGATAATTGATTTTTTAATTTGTGATTACTATAAATGAAAATGTTATTACTATTTAAAAGTGTTATGTATATACTGATAACCAGTACTATGTCTGATCTGTCAGACCCCATAACGCAAAAACTAGTCTGAACACAATATTCAGTTTTGGAGGATGGAGTACTTTCATATACACTACACACAAACACACACACACACACACACACACACACACACACAAACACAGACCTGCACACACACCTAAATCATATTTCTGTGTCTTGCCCCACCAGACACATTGGACTGCAAAAAATGCACAAATGTGAGTTTTAGAGATGTTCTGATCAAATTTCTTTTAACCGATGTAGATAATCAATTTTGGTGTGTTGAATTGCAGATTTCGATGCTGATTGCTGTGCTCCATCAAGAGGTAGTAACGTGGCAAACCATGAAAGCCAATTTGAACTTTAGACACAAGTTGTCCTCAAATTTCACACTGATTGTCATTCACTGTTGGCCACATTACTGCCTTCGGGTGAAGCTCCACATGAAATTTCATCACACCAGTCAGTACCTTGTGTTGAGTGCCTGTAAACTTTTTCCTACTAAATAAAATAATGAAAACACATACAGTGGAACCTCTGGTCACGAATGCTTCCGAACACGAACAAATCAGTTCCCAACCAAAATATTCTCCAAATTTTTGCATCTGGTCACGAACACATACTCGAGTGCCGAACAAACACAGCCGCAGTAACCCACAAGTGTGACCGATTTCTCAGTCTCGCCTTGTACTGTAATCAGTTTCGGTCAGACGTGCATTCATTCGCTGTGAACTCTTTGTGCTGTATTTCTTGTGTTTTTGCATTAATTTTGCAATTGACCATGGTCTCTAAGCATGTGAAGAGTGGTTCTCCAGAATGAGCAGCACAAGGTGCTCACTGAGAAACAGTCATCGGAGCAAGAAGATGAAAGGGAGGAGATTAGAAGTGATGTGTTAAAAGCCGTCATAGAAAAATGGAATGAGTGCCAGGATTTCTTTGAGAAGAACCACCCCGACAAAACTGTTATGAACAGTGTTGAACATGATGAACAGTCACATCGTCTCTCATTTCCATAAAGTTTTGATGCACAGAAAAAGACAAGTCAAATTAGATCAGTTTTTGGTCCACCACCAGGTTTTTAGATTTATATTTTACTATTAAACTGTGTATTATTTTGTATAATTAAGGATTTTTCAACCTTTGATAATTTTTTTTGTGCTTAAAACTATGGATGTCCCGATACCGATACCAGTATCGGGTCCGATGCCGCCCTTGTGTGTTCATACTCTTACTCGTATAACGGCATTCGATACCGTTTTCGCGGCAGAACGTTAATCTTGTGGTGGCTGAGCAGGTAGGTGAATTTGGAAAATGTCAGCAGTGTGGATATTTTAAGATAAGTGAGAATGACAAAAGTAAAGCCGACTGTAAACTTTGCTAAATTGTCAAGAGGGGGAGTGAAAAACAGCTCTTTTAACACGAGCAATTTGATAAAACATCTAAAGAATCAACATACTGCACAGTACAACGAGTTTGCTAATGCTAGCTGTAGCAGCAGGAGACAGCAGCGACCAACACTGCAGCAACCAACACTCTGGAGAAACGAGTGAAAATGTCCAGAGACAACCCACGGGCAGCTCAAATAACAGAAGCGCTCACCCAGTGCAGCGGAACCATGAATTTCGAGTAATGTAGTTTACGAGTGCTTTGCGAGATGGGCATATTCATGTCATATCACACTTCAAATGAGATTAGGGAGGTGTGCAAAATATGGGAAACGATACAAAATTTTGTATTAAAGCACCACCCAAATAATGCTGTAGCAGCGCGAACGACGAATCTGTTTAACGACAAAACAATTAATGTCACATTTCCGCGAAATTCTCAAACGGAGGCAAAAGCGAGTGTCAGAGGATGGGTTCGTGTTAAATACGAACAAAAGGGTCCTTCAATCATTCTAGGTTGAACCTAAGCCTAGTGTTCTTTGGCCTAGTGATTTCCTTCAGTTTCACCCTGAAATTCATAATCACAAGATCGTGATACCTTCCGACATCGGCACCAGGGAATGTCCTTGTTCTATTAATTCCAGATCGGAAACAGTATGTAATCAAGCTGATTGTGATGGATGGGACGGCATTCAAGCACAGCTCCCTTGTTGGCTTTGTTGACAAGGAAGCCTACTCCATTGATGGACTTGTCAAACTCTCCACTATAGTACATGCCCCTCTTCATTCATTCATTTTCTCAACCACTTAGTCCTGGTGAGGGTCACGGGGAAGCCTGGAGCCCATCCCAGAGCACATAGGGCACAGGGCAGGGGACACCCAGGGCAGGGTGCCAGCCCACCACAGGGCGCGCGTGCGCGCGCACACACACACACACACACACACACACACACACACACACACACATCGGGCAATTTTAACAAACCAGTCAATTTAACCTGCATGTCTTTGGACTGTGGGAGGAAACTAGAGCACCTGGAGAAAACCCACCAAGCACAGAGAGAACATGCAAACTCCATGACCCAAGGCGGGAAGCGAACCCCAGGACTGGAGGTGCGAGGCAACAGCACTGTGCTGCCTTGCCCCTCTTCAACTCAATTCAATTCAATTTATTTGTAAATAGCGCCTTTCGCAACAGTGTGCCTCAAAGCGCTTTACACAGGGAATTGCAGATATTGAAGAATTAATACTAATGAATGAAGCCAGACAACAATGGAGGAGAGGAACCAAAAACTCCACAGTGTGGAGAAAAAAAACTTCTGGGGTCCAAGGTTGACTGGCTGCCCAGCCCCTCCTGAGCATGCTAACATTACAGAGAGTAGTGGTACTTATTGAGAACTTGATTGTTACTAGTAGATTGGCTAGATTGTTCAGATTGTTTGCTGTTCTCCTAGGGCTTTCCACCTGACTTCACAGAGTCCCACAACATGCCATTAGTAATTTCGTAGTTCATATGTCAACTCCTGAAGTCTTCCTAGCTGTGCCAACGTTCTTATATTCCAAGTTGCAATAGTGATGTTGACTCTTGCTCTGAACTTTTGCAAGCTTCCACCAGTCGCACACTTGTCACCTCCATCCTGATGAATAACAGTAGGCTTGGTCCTTGGTTGCCCCGGCGACGACTGATCCGGCATGGATGATACCAATCAGTTTAGCATTTTCAACGTGTCTTGGGCATGAATCATCTGGCGGAGCCCATCCCTCTCCAGACCAAGGAGTTGGTGCTAGCAGGGAGGAGGGTAGGGAATTTTTTTTTCTTCAGAAAACAATTCGGCCATCAAACATGAGTAGGTAAAGTTAAAACAGTCCCTTGCGATCGCGCGGACTCCTTAGCAGCTCTCTGCCTCCCCCTAGTGGTTTTCATATGAAAGCGTTACGGTGAAGTTATCACCCGGTAGTTGGGAGATGAGCACGTTTCCATCAGGCGGAGTACTTGGGTCTTTGGTACAGCGGACTAATGATCTCGTAACACAAATACATGCAAGTACTCTATGCAATAATTGCAGTAATTTAGGATAATTTAGGAGTCATTGCTGAATAGTCTTCCCCGCGAATGTTACAAATATACTTAGAAAGAACACGTAGATCTGAAGGTGAAAAAAGAAGACATGCGGGCTTTGAAGGACTTGTGGGAGGGGCTCAGCGCTATTTAAAAGGAGTGTGAAATTAGTTTTTGCAGTCCAGATTCCACGAGACCGCACGGTTCTTTCTGGATAACTTCTTAATCCGAAAACAACAACGTAAGTATTGCCATACAGCGGGTTTGCACAAATCTTCAAAGAGTCATAAGGATAATGAAAAGAGATTTGTGTTAAGGGTTGTTAATTTTACACACCACTGTAAATAAAGCACGGTTGTAAAGTATGCTTGCGATTTTCTGCACGGAGGTTTTTGTTTTACGCAGTGCTCGTATAACAACACAGAAGGTACTTTATTTCTGCATTTGATATAATCAGTCATAATTCGGTCCGTTTGTCTCGACCTCTGGACCCTTTGATCTTGTAGTGGACCCTTTGATTCTGGATCCTTTGATTCAAATACACAGACGATCTAATGGCATACGTTAAACATCATATCGGCTGTATCGGGTACGATACTTTTAGAAAATAACTATAGTTGCATGTATCTTGTAAGCAAAATTATTTTATTAATTTTTTTATTAAATATGTTGCAGTGACTTTAGTATTAACAGTAAATTAAACCTCTCGAAAGACTTACGATAATCTGCATTGATTGTCAGACATAAAGTGGCATGGTATTATCGTTCAAAACTAGAGACTGTAAAACTAAATGCATGATTCCGTGTTTTTTACATCATCGCAATGCGGGAAAACACCAGCCTGCACGATTAGTGGACAGTACTAACTTTCTTACAAAGTCGCATGTATTGTTAACATGACCTCATGCGGGCAGGGGCTGTCCCACGTCCTCCTGAAATGTCTCTCTGGTTCTTTATACTAAACGATCAGTTATATGTATGTGTTTTCTAAGAGCACGTCGTAGTAGCACTACTACTAATAATACTGCACCATATTACTTCTATATTAATGAGTTTAGACATTTTGAAAAGCGAATCAAACATTTGCGTTTAGGTTAATGTGTTTTAATTTCACTGTATTTCTAAGGTTTCCATCTTTCTGACCGGAATCTGAAGTTTGAAAGGATGCCACGGTTTCAGCTTGATCGCTCACCCTCAGTTTTGACCAGGGCAACACCCGTTCACGGTAAGTCACGGCTTGCAAAATGCGAGCAGGCTGCTTTGCCGTGTAGGGAGAAAAACATTTTTTACTAGTTTCTGTCAAAATGACTGTATATATTACGTGAATTGTTTGTACTTGATTTCTCAGAATACCTTTTCTTATGAGCTATTTTCTGATAACACAAGCGCAAAGGCATGTGCGCCGCATTTCCTCACCACTTGTTCGCTGTGAACAAATATAGCAACAAAGCAAAAGCGCGGAGGCTTTGTGTAATGGAGCAGTTCACAGTTTATCAGCTTACCAGGTTTATTGTACTTGATTTGTTGTGATGCCCACGGGACCACGGTCCTCAGACAGCATGGGATGCTTTACTCGTGTATATGCATATGTTTGCACTGAGCAGATTGCAGGTGTAACACGGGGATTACTCGTGTATACATCACTATCCAAAAAGATGCATAAATCTTTCAGAAATTATTCATCTCATTTTTTGCCGGATTTTCGAGAATTTTTCAGTTGGTCTGGTGGAGGGTGGAAGGATTATTTATTTATATTTATTTTTCTCAGTGGGCTGATCCTGTCCGTTTCGTCGCGATGGGAAAGGAAACCTTGCTGGTGATGTTGTCTTTTCAATAACGATTTATTTAAATCACAGACCGCTTCTGTTTGCCTGCATTGTGATGGTTCTCTATTTCCTTAAGAAATCAAAGGGCATGTAACAGAAGTGGTATTGTGCTTGGTCTCGCACCAACCATGATGTTGGAAGCTCAGTTAACAAGTTAGGTATTTCTGAACATTTTACAGTGTTAGGAGGTGCAACCGTGAATCGCTTTACTTGGGATGAAGGAGGGTCAGAAACTGCCGCCTAGCATAGCTGACAGGCACTACTATAATGAGACAGACGTGTCCTGTTTATCTGCAAATCCCACACTGTTCTGTAGGCCAATGTGTACCAGTGTGTGTGTACCTGTGAAAGGTACAGCATAAAAACAGGTGGAAATTCAAGAACACAACGCTGTGGTGCCCTTTAGCTTTCTGGTAACATTTCCCATGTTCTGAGGAGTTGACCTTGGTCCCCCAAGATCATGATCCCCATCGCAGGCACTCTAATTTCATGTCTTTTGACTTGATCTGCAGATCTCTGCGAGTGTGATGGTTTCATGTGGGGAAGGAACATGCCGATGCTGATCCAGAACAAGGACAATCAGTTTCTGTGTCTTAACGGGGACGTCCTGGAGTTCCAGGCAAAAACGAACAGCAGTTCAAAAACGGGTAGGTGAACTGGGGTGTGAATATGACAAACAACTGTATAAAATGCACCTAAGAAAAAGTGGAATAAAGGCAGACTATAGATGTTCCAGCACTTATTTCTAAAGGATGTATTAATTAAAAGTTAAACATGCAGGTTCAAAGTATGCTAAAGAACTGCACATATGCAAACTACTACTGGACAACAGAAGGGTCCAGAGGACCCATAAGCGTTTTGACACAATCGTGATGCCTCATGGCACTGCAGGGTAGGTGTTACTTACTGCCAAGTGAGCTCTGATGCCAGACTAATCAATTAACTTTAAAGTTTTCAGAGGTTTTTGGATTTTGGAATTGTGATAATTTCTGTTCCATGTAATTATACCATTACTCCAGTATTAAATGTTTCTAGGGCTGCTAAACTAACAGTCACTCAATCAGCATCCTTTTGTATAATATCCAAGTTGTTTCTTGTAATATATAGAAATTGTGTAGTTCATAAAAATTCTCACGTAGCTGGTGTAATAAGTGCATCTTTGATGTTACTGGAAATTCATCTGAATTGGTAAGTATATTAAGCAGGAGACACAAAGTGCTAGGCTAGTTATCTTGGCATCATGGTGGTGTGTAAATTACAATAATTTTTAATAACTGAACGGTTACTTTTTTTTTTTTTAAAAAGAGGACTGCAAGATTATCTTGCACATCTACAAGTCAGATGACACTGACATTCCGACGGGTTTGCCCGTGATGCTTCAGATCAAGAGGCAGGAGCATTCATTTACTGTGTACTGTGACAAGTACAAGAAGGTCTTCCTCAGAAAGGTGAGCTGCTTAAAACACACCTCTCTCTACATTTAGTTTCTCTGGGCTGTCATGTTTATGCCAAGCAGGCAAGAGAAGCGAGGCCGAATGTGCAGAAGGGAGGCTTTAACATGGGGCAAAACAAGGTAAAAACATACAGTAGGTAACAGGAGTAACAAGGCTAAATGCAAACAATAGGGAAAAACTCAGGGCTGAAGAGTACCAAGAACAGGATTCTGCAACTACACAAAGTTCAGTACAACAAGAAATGCACTCCTACATCTACAACAAGCAGCAAGGGCACGTGACAAACACAGGGTTTAAATCACCAACACACAAGTAGACCGGGCTGGGGAACACTAACGAGGTGAGAACAATCAGCACAAACGAGACAGGAGGAACACCTAGTGGACACAAGGGTCATGACAGGCAGGGGTGTAGCACATTATTACATTGTGCTTTATACTTAAAGGTCACTGGATAAGCAGTACCTTCTCATCTGAAAGACCATTAAAAACCGTTTCTTTGAGATGATGACTTATGAAAATGTAAGAAACTAATAACTAAACTGCAGCAGCATTATCAAGCAAGCTTGCTTTTATTAAAAGTCATTTTAATTTTACTGACCTGTGATAAACTGCAAAGTATGTATGAACAATATCTACCTGTTGCAGAGTGTGATAAGTAACAGCAACTGTGCATTTAAGACTAGCATGAGCTACATTTTAAATATGAAATGTAATACTTGAATGGATGTCTGCCTGCTTCCTCTAGGTACTTTGGTTTCATCCCACAGTCCATACACATGAGCTGTAGGCTGATTGGCTTTCCCAAATTGGCCATAAGGTGCAATTGTGCCCTGCAATGTGTTGGCGCCCCATCCAGGTTATCCCCTGCCTTGTGCCCTTGGCTGCCTGGGACAGGCTCCAGATCCCCCTTACACCCTGCATAGAATTAAGTGGTGTGGAAATTTGGATGGATCGATGTCTGCCTGCTAGCTGCAGGAATTCGAAGTCAGTGCTCTCTAACTGCCACTTAACACCACTTGCAGCAGATGATGACATGTTTGTCAACTATGCCATCCTTTTGTGTCCTTCCCTCTGTTCTCCAGGACTACCCTGTGCTGAATACCTTTGAGAATCCCCACCATGAATCTCTGTTCTTCATGAGGACCATTCCAGGCTTCCCTCATGATATGCACTTCGAGTCTGCTCTGTGGCCGAAATACTTCCTCAGCTTTGACAATTCGGCTGAGATTCTAAATCCTGATGAAGTCATGGACACTGCTGTCAGAACAGTACCTGTCCTAGAGGTTGACACCCCACATGAGGTGAATAACAGAAGCTTTTTAAAGCTAAGTCTGGCAAGAGCCTAGTGGTTCTATTAATGGCTTTTTACTTGAATTATAAACATTTCCAATTACAAAATTTTGTTTTATCATAGTCCCGGTTCAGTCTGATGCTGCAAAAACATTTGATTTACATTTAATTGTGACCAACTTTTCATTTTGATAACGTGTCATACAAGTATCTGATTGACGAAGATGACTGCAGAGGACGGAGGGTGTTTGTTAAGCCCCACTTCTCTGGCTCTTTCCCTGTACTCGTTTGCACCAACTTTTTCTGTAAGTTTTGGTTCGATTGGCTTACGTTTTTCAACAGATTTATACTTGTGTGAATGAAATTTACAACCAATCGAAAAGCAATGGGGAATTTCACCTTCATGATACCAGAGACTAAAGATGTGTTGGGACAGGGCTGCTCTGTCTGCAGCCTCTCCAGCACCTTTTGTAAGGTGTCTCTCCACTAAAATTGCTGCTGCTCAGTTAGCTACGTCAGTACATGGTTAATTTTATAGTCTTCCTCGTCCTTTTCGACATTCAAGTCTCACCACCTGTATAAAAGCTGGAGGACATCTGTAATGGGAATGGCTGAACAGACAATACTGACAAACTGAAGTTCCCCCAAATTGATTACTTTAGGGTTAGAATGTGTAATTTTAATTGCAATGTTAAATTTATGTTAATATTACAGTTTTGTATAATCCACCCTCTAACTTCAAGCAGTGTTTCTTGTAACGTAATTGCTGGTTAAAAAGTTAATTAACATTAGTACATACATGCCCGTTTGGTTGGCTTGTAAATAAAACAAAACATAAAAAATTGTGATCTATTTTATGAATCGAGATGATATTTTGGCCATATCACCCACTAATAAATCTAAAATTTGATGCCCATATTGGGAAAATGTCTACAGTTCAAATGTGTATGCATGCAACGATCTGATCACATGTCCTATTGTGTCATCAGGCCTGCCAATCAGTAATTAGGCCTATAATGTCACTATACAAACAAACCTTAAAGGTCTTGGACTTGCACCTTACACTGCACTTTACATTAATGCACCTTACACTGCACTTTACATTAATGCACCTTACACTCACCACTTTACATTAATTTACATTAAACATTTTAAATTATATTTTACAACACGTTACAACTTTTTTGGAATAGGGGTTGTAATAACACAGATTACCGGGTTAGACATTAAAATTACATGTTCATGTTCTCTAGTTCTCAAAAGATCTCACATTCTTTGTTGAGCCTTGTAAAGAAATTTTCAAGAGCTCTTTAGGTTCTACAAAATGGTAGTTTCAATCCCAGTCAGTGCTGTCTGGGGAATGGAGCTCTTCTGTTGTAAAACAGGCGAACATGTATACAGGTCTGCTGTGGTAGCAAATTTAGTGGGTAAGAACACTGAATCTACATGAGTTTGCAAGAAACCATAGAAATGATATAACACAACCGATGTAATAAGCAGAAAATGTAATGAAAGACTAAATAAATAAGCAGATCTGAAACTGTCTATTAAAATGAGAAAATCATTGAATGTATGTTGATGTTTGCTAGAATAAAAATTGGAACAGCTGAAGCTATACTGAATAGAAATGCATAAAACGTAACTGAAAAACATTTAGTAAATTGACAGTTTCTGTTCTCCAAACGTTTGTCTTTAATGCTACCAATGTGGTGTAATTAATATTTGGGGAACAGTAAAGTGAAATATATCTGGTCCCTCAAAGAGAACAACTGATCCCAGCCTCCTCCACCAGGTATTCATTCTATTTATAGCAATGTTACCAGATTCTCAGTTCTTGCTTCCTTCCTCACTTCAGTTGTTATTTTGTGTTGTGATCTATCTTTTACGGTACAAGGATTTCCCAACACTGAGTCATCCATTATGTGACTGTGACTTTGTAAAGTTCACACATCAGTTACTGTAACATATGGCAAACTGCAACACTGGACCTCCAGGACATCAACAGGGCAAAGGGAAGGTCTAATCACAGAGATAGCAGATAACACTACACACTACACAAGACATGAACAGGTCAGAATAAGGCAGCTCAGGGCAGAGACTGAGGCAGGACAAGGCCGGGGAGTGTGACAAAAAGCACAAGGCAAATGACAGAAGGAACATGTCCACAGGCACAAACAAGACTGAAACACCAAAACAATGAGCGGAGAACACTAACACACGAGCGAGGACAGGCGAACGTTAGCACAGTCAAAGACAAGCAGAGAGAATCCCACAAAACCACAGCAAACCAAACAGCAAACACCGAAAAAAGGGAAACAGCAGACTTAAATACAGGACAGGCAGGACACCAGAGACATGTGCAATGAAGCGCAAAACATAAAAACGTGAAGAAGGGTACGTGGTCGTTTGACCACAATGCCATTATGGGACACCTATGACATAAATGTTTGGGTATTTGTTGTAATGACTCATATTTATACTGAACTTTAAGTTCAGCTGGAAGTGAGATTTTAAAAGGTTTCAAATCATCAAATAAATATCACACCAGAATTTCTGCAGACAACCAATGTCAACAAAAGCCCTTCACGACCATTACTGGTTTGGAAGTGATTAAATGCACATTGTGATTGTGCAGTAATTTTTGTCCACACATCCTGCAGATGCAGGTGGAGGTCTGGGCAGCATAGCTGCAGAGCTGCCAACATGGTCAGCGTGAGGATCTGGTAATAGTCATCACAGACTTCTGCGTGACAGACGGAACAGCAAACACAGCCGAAAGAGAGTTACAGGGCTCTTCTGAATTACCTAGGTTACTCCATGGATTACTAATAAAATGTGGTCTGATCTTCATCTACATCACAATTATAGACAAACACAATCCGACTGAACTAATAGCACAGACAGTTGTGCTTTTCATACAGTATTTGTGTATTTGCGTAATAAAGGATTTGTGCAATTTAGTTTTGTTTGTTAGCATTATGGTAACAAGTAAAAATTCAGTTCTGTTTTATTTACATACAATTTGTTTCTATGTCTGTTACTTCTGTTCGATATTTATGAGTCTTTTTATGTTTATATAGTTATAAATGTATATAAATAGGGAAGCTCGCCCAGGGAGCCACTGCACACATTTATAACTAAAATTATAATAAAAATTGATAAGTGTGTGAGGATAAGGTGTATTACATTACCTGAGAAGTTGGAAAAAAAATCTGTGAAAGGGGTGTTCCAGTAAGTTTTTCTGAAATGTACGCTGTGAGCATTATTTTAACAGCTCAGTACCAGCAGTTGTAAAATGGCTTTGAGGTCTCTAACTGTCGGGGGGGGGGTTTTCAGATGTGCAGGAGCTGTAAGTGAGTCATCCTTCATCTGCAGGGGTGGTTGTATTCTGCCGTGGGTTCGCATGAATAACAGTTACAGTGCTCTTCTGCACAGAAAACAAGCCATGCCACCGCTGATGTTCAGATCGAAGTATCTACAATAATTTCAGTGATGCATCGCTGTTTAAAACAGACGTTTATTGAAAAAGGTGTGGTTGCAGTGTGAGAGATGCACAGGTGCTGTGTAAACAACGCCTGGCTGTCTGCACAAATACTCTCCAGGAGAGCAACTGGTCCCAGTCTGCTCTCACCCCCCCCCAGTTCAGATTGTCTAGAACCTCCACTGGATATTGACTATATTTAAAGCGGTTTTCCCAGATTGTGACGTCTTGCGTCCTTCTTCACTTTATTTGTTATTTTGTGTTGTGATCTTTCATGGTAGGAGGATTTCTCAACACTGACTCATCTACTACCTCATTGTAACATTCTAAACTTACATTTTTTGTTCATGCATCAGTTACTGTTATAGTTACAAACTTGACTGGAGTGAGTGCTCTGCACAGGTGCGGTGTGAACAATCCCAGTTGTCTGCACAAACCACACCCCACGTAAACACGACACACATTGAGAACTTTAGAGGGACATTCCTCCTGGATGAATGAGAAGGCAAGTGCGAGTTTATGAGCTGTGTCCTGGGCTGCTGTTGGACAACAAGGAGAACGAGGAGTGCTCTCACAAGCAAAAATGGCAGCGTGTCAACAAAAGTGGGCACCAGAACATCACCACGCCACACAAAAGCCCCCCGGCTGTCCTAGAAATATCAGACAGATGGAACATACACATGGCACAGACACTGCTGAAGAATTATTATGGCCAGGTTCATTCAAAATAAAAATTATAACACTGAAAAAATTTTAAATTATAAAATGTTCAGTTAATGACAAAGTTAATGACAATGCGCTAGTAGTAAATGCTGAAAATGTTTAAATTCCCAATTACAATACTGATCCAAATCAAATGTAATATTTGTAAAAAAAAAAAAAAAAAAAGATCAGCATGATTAGTAAAATGTCCATAAAATAGTACCTTAAAACCTGGAAAAAAAAAAAACTGAACAACAATGGCATCCATGGCACTAAGAGTAGTAAACCAAAGCTTTTCTTCAAATTCATTTGTACAGGTTTGCAGAACTAATCAGCTTCACACACACAACTGCTGAGCTATACTAATGCACAATTCATTAACCACATTTCTGTAGGATGGGCACATAGGTATCGCCTGTACTGATATACAGAGGGTAAAATAAGTATGGAACACACCACCATTTTTCTCTGTAAATATATTTCTATACGTGCTATTGACATGAATTTTTCACCAGATGTTGGTAACAACCCACGGAATCCACACATGCAAAGAAATCAAACCATAGTTGTCCATAAATTATGTGTAATAATGTGAAATGACACAGGGAAAAAGCATTGAACATGTCTACTGAAATTTATTTAATACTTCGTACAAAAGCCTTTGTTGGTAATGAGAGCTTCACGACGCCCCCTGTATGGAGTTGCATGCGTTGCTCAGGTGTGATTTTGGCCCAGTACTCCACACAAACAGTCTTCAAATCTTGAAGGTTCCATGGGCATCTTCAATGAACTCTGATCTTCAGTTCTTTCCATAGATTTTTTTAATTGGATCCAAGTCAGGTGATCAGCTGGGCCATTCTAGCAGCTTTATTTTCTTTCTCTGAAACCAATTGAGAGTTTGCTTGGTTGTGTGTTTGGCATCACTGTTATTTCATCTTCATCCTCCTGGTACATGACAGCAGATTTTTATCAAGAATGTCTTGGTACATTTTTCCATTCATCCTTCCTTCAATTATATGAAGTTTGCCAGTACCATAATGTTTGCCAGTACCATAATGTCCCCACCTCAAAACTTTACTGCTGGTATGGTGTTTTTGGGGTGATATGCAGTACCATGTGTCCTCCAAACATGGTGTTTATTATGGCATCCAAAGAGTTCAATTTTGGTGTCATCTGACCAGACTATATTCTCCCAGTATTTCACATGTTTGTCCATATGTTGTGCAGCAAACTTCAAACAAGCTTCATGCTCTTTCTTCAGCAGTGGAGTCTTGTGTGGTGAGCAGCTCAGTGCATTACTTATTATTTTCTTTGAGACACTTGTTCCTGCTAATTTCAGGTCTCCACAAGTCGATCTTGGCTCATGGACAACTCTTCCGATAATTCTTTTCACTCCTCTGTCAGAATCTTGCAACGAGCACCTGGCTGTGGCCGGTTTATGGTGAAATGATGTTCTTTCCACTTCTAGATTATAGCCCCAACAGTGCTCACTGGAACATTCACAGGTTTTACATTTAACAGATGCTTTTATCCAAAGCGACCTACAACATTTCACATACAGGTTACAATGAGCTAGCGTTTGAGTGTCTTGCTCAAGGACACACCTGGTGGCTGGGCTGGGGTTCAAACCAGGAAACTTCTGCATCCCAGCCTGATGCTCCACCCATCTAGCCACCAGGCTGCTGTTTTGAAGTCCTTCTGTAACCAATTCCAACAATAAGGCTGTGAAGTTCTTGAGAGCGCTCTTACCCATCACGAGATGTTTCTAGTGTGACACCTTGGCAATGAGACACCTTTTCATAGGGTATCAGGTGGGACTGAACCAGCTGATATTAATTAGCACTGACAAGGGGCAGGATTGCTTTGTAATTACTGGTTGATTTCAGCTGGTGTCTTGGCTTTCCATGCCTTTTTGCACCTCCCATCTCTCATGTGTTCAATGCTTTTTCCCTGTGTCATTTCACATTATTACACATAATTTATGGACATCTATGGTTTGATTTGCGTGTGTGGATTGCATGGGTTGTTACCAACATCTGGTGAAAATTTCATGTCAATAGCACCTACAGAAATATATTTACTGAGAAAAATGGTGGCTTGTTTAATACTTATTTTACCCGTATGCATAAAGGAAATCTTTCCTGCTTCTTCTACACTTACTAGAATCAGACAAAACCACAAACATTGCTAACAAGACAGCTTTCAGAATTCAAGACTGCGTGTGTGTCCGTGCGTATACGTGTGTGTGCGTGTGTGTGTGTGCACGTGTATGTGCATACACAGGCTCTAACTACATTTACCAGTCCTCTGTGAACCACAACCCTGCCCCATAAAAAAAAGCACTTCGAGAGAACACTGAACATTGCTCCATTGCATAACCCATGTGCACTTCTCCAAAATGAACTCTCAAAGAAGTCTGCAAGTGCATTCTGTAGAGTTCTGATGTCACGTGCAGGCGAGGTGCAACACCACATGTTCTGTACAGTGCAGAAAGACTACGACCTGGCCAAGTGAAGATGAGCAGCAGATGACGAATGACCTGGCAAGGTGTTTGCAACAAAAATAGAACTAAATAATGAGTTTACTTTGAAATCTGTCCTTTTGCAAAAGAAGTTGTGGGTGATGGAAACTAATGAGGTTCCTGTAATCAGTTGTAATTCTGAGAAAAAAAAATAAACTGTACCACAAAGCTTAGATCACAGCTTGATTTCCCAAAAGTGTCCACCTCTGCAAATCATTTGCTTTCTACTTGAACTTTCTGAATTCTATTGCATGTCTGAGTGCAGAAAGACTAAAACATGGTGACAGAGCCCCAGACCAAAGTCACTCGACCAAAGTGTTTAAGTAAAAACAGAAAAACAACCAAGCCGGTTCCAGCAACGATGGCAAGAAAGTATAATAAAAATTAATCTGAAAAAAAAGTCACTTTGAAAATATTGTTTAATTTTGACCAGTTCTGGAGATTTCAGTGAAGGTTTCTAAAATTAAAAAAGTGGGAAAAGAGACGTGGGAGAGATGGGAACAAAGCAGTCTTTTGTCATTACAAGATATTATGTCTCACAGCAGGAATGCAGCCAACAATGCAACATATACAAAATACTGCACATGCACAGAACAACAAAAAGCACTTCAAATTTTTTATAAAATTCAAGACAAAAGCATATCCAAAAAAACACAACCATTTAAAATTACATTTACATTTATTCATTTAGCAGACGCCTTTGTCCAAAGCGACTTACAATTAATAATGGTACGCATGCATGTCACAAACTGGGTCACAGTATAAGAGAATCTAACTAACAGTAAGTGCTGTCCTATCGTCAAAGTGCACACTATTAAGTCACGCAATCCTCACACAAGTCATACAAGTAAAGGGAAAAGCATAAACATATAAAATGTAAGTCTTGTATAAACTAGAAAAACATGTACAAACAAACAGCCTTGCAACAGTGGAGTAAAAGGAAGCATAGATGAAAAACGTGAAATTTTAAGTTCTGAGGTGCTCCTCGAAGAGATGTGTCTTCAGTTGCTTGCGGAATGTGGACTGGGACGATGAAGTCCTCAAAGCAGGTGGAAGCTCATTCCACCATATTGGCGCCAGAGAAGAGAACAGTCTAGGTTTTCCAGTCTTTAAAAGGAGTGCAACCAGTCTCTTCCTAGTAGAGGACCGCAGAGAATGGGAGGGGACATGGCTGTTGGTATGGAAACGGAAGTAACCTGGAGCAGTCCCATTAATGGGTTTGATGGACTTGAATGTAAGCATCAGGATCTTGTATTTGATGCGTGCCTGGACCGGAAGTCAATGTAGCAAGACGAGTAATGAGCGTCCGTTTGGGAACATGAGACATGCTGCTGCATTCTGGATCCTCTGGAGAGGATATGTGGCAGAGGCTGGGAGACCAGCCAGGGGTGAATTGCAATAGTCCAGTCTAAAACTAGGACTCAGGCTAACTAGAGTGCTGGGAGAGATTTTGATTGTCATAACCCCACTTTGGAAAGACTAGGACTACTAAAGAGGGATTAATCCCACTAAAGAGGGATTAAGTAAAACCAGTGTGAGGTACGGCAGTGCATCTACATTCTGCAGACATGCAGGTCACATCTTAGAATATCCAGGGCTTTGTAGTGGCAGGAATAGATTTAGTAAAATTTTACCTCTACAAACTGCATGTCCAAGCATTTTGAAGCCATAATAAAATATAGATCATATCAAACTGACCTTGATATAACCCTTTTCTTCATATTTATAATAATCTCACACACACACACACACACACACACACACACACACACGCACACACACACACACATTTGCCACTGATCCTCCCCTGGTTCTAGATCTGATTCACAGTGTTCACTTGTACTCTCCTCTGGAAGACCATTATATTTTATTGAAGCATCAAGATAATATGCCCTCTCTAACAGAATCAAGTGCTGGACAATTGTTTTGTGGACATTTCATCTTTCAGGTAAATTTATCACAATTCATGCGAATCAACTGTCAGAAGAGTTATCATAGTAGTTCATCACGGTTGAAATGGTTTTACTGTCAAAATTCGATTCTTCTGATATTGTCTAATTAATCAATGCGGATCACAAAAACAGCCTGTTTCCATCACTGTGACTGGCTGTTCCTGAGGCACTTCAAAAACCAAAACTCCACAACGCACACTTCTGAGCTGTGATCACGTACCAATGCAACTGAAAATCAGTGTTTGTAAATCCAAGAGAAACTTCATTAGAAAGCAATGATTCTGAGATACAAGCTGTTTAACAGGAGGAAAATCTCTTGCTTAAAAATAACTAGCAATTTAGCCATGGAGAAAATGACGGATAAGACAAAAGGCACAACATAAAATTATTAAGGCAGATGGAGGAATATAGCGTTTATGTTCATTACGATTTATTTTCTTTTGGAAACAGCCTTGAAGCCCAGTTTGCTTTATCTTGTTCTGTCACCTGTGTGCCACTGGTTTAAATATGAATGTGCAAAGAATTTTATTCCTTCACAACAAAACTCGATCTACGGTTTTCTTCTGCACTTAAATACAATCAGCTGACACTGGGTGTCACAACATTAGTTTTAGACAAATATACGGGGCACAACTGAAAAGATTCGGGGCTTATGCCCTGAATGATTGATGCTGTAGTGACTTCACTAGTCAGATACAATAAATATTCTGGGTCTAGTTGTTTAAAATTAACTTTCCATCCATGCCTCATTTTCGCTTCGAGCACATTGATGTAAAAGGCATTTTTTTTATATAAAAGTAAATTGAATTGAATTTTGTTTTGTTAAACTGTTAGAGTAGATAACTTAGCGTACCTAAGGGTTTTCCACCGTAAGTAATCTCCCAAACAGCTGTCAATATCAAACAAAAATAACATTTTTACCTGTCATTTATCACTGCATATTAATTACTATGACAAACAACGAACCAGTGAAAAGTAGTTTCTAACAATTGCATCCCTTTACTGCACGTCTCGTCTGTCCCGCATTCTTAGTGAACACTGGAGGTTTGCACGGCTCTTCTGCAGTCCATTATACACATCATCACAGACAAGGACATTGTGCCTGGTGGTGCTTTTGTCCAAGACACTGCAGGCTAGTATTGTGTTGCACACTTAAGGCATGCAGACTGCCTCTTCACAACTCCATTTACACAACTGCATGTTCTGCAATGAGCAGTGTTCAAGTGTGCCTGCTCAGGGCGATAGAAGCACAGAACTGTGAGGCACTGCAGACATAACAGTGACTTTTTTGTGTTGTGTTGAAATTTTGGCTTGAGAAGATGATATCTGCACTCCTTAAGTGAAACTGTGCATGCAGTTTTTCAGTGGTGTTTTGCTCCTGTGGTTTTGTTTGTTTGTGTACACCCTATGACAGTTTCCTCATCTACCAAACCGGTGGTGGTGATGGAAAATACACACTGTGTCCCTGGCTCTTTGTAAATCCTCAGAGAGATGCTGAATAAGATGTCTGTGTACTTGGTCTTTTCAAACACACTCCCATTAGGCATCAATAAACTGATGAACTTCGACCTTGTGTTTCATTAAATCAATCAATGTGCAAGGCCTATAAACTCTGTTCCCTTACACAAAAAAAGAACCATGGATATAAAAAGACCTAACTTCACTGCTGCAGAAACCCACATGCTACCCACACACTGCCAGCAGGTGCTAGGCATAGGCAGACTGGTAATCTGAACATTCTGTCAAATGCCACGGTGGCCAGATGACCTAAATAAATATATAGTTTAAAGTGTGGCAAATTCAACCAACACACACCTTCCAGGAAGTTGCTTTTATACTCTTTTTAATTCACAAATCTTAGTCTTTCTCTCGACATCTTGGCTCTTAATTTGTTCTTTAGGCCAATAATTGGTGTTCTGGAGATTAGTGGGCAGTCTCCAACTCCATGTCAGACCAGGAGGAATTTAAAGAAACAGCAAAAAAAGCTAATACAATCGAGGACATGACAGTATTATTACTGTAATGCTTTTTGTGTTTGTCATGCATTTGTTGCATTGCAAGATGGGTAAATTTACTGTGGATTCTGGATTAATTAGTTTGGTGCAGGAAGCAGGACCACAACATTTTGCATTTCTGAGCATGGAGAGAAATCATAAAGAAAAGAGTGGCCAGGAGAAAAAACAAAAGAAAAAAAATCAAGCATTTGAGAGTGATTCCTATCAGTGCCAAAAAGACCAGATTTATCTGGCCTCAGTGATGTCATCAGCATTTGGCTGCAGTGATGTAGCAACAGCTGTAATGTTAGTGGGAACCCAGGAAGCCAGACAGGTGAGGGACATCGTGAAAAGACAGAGAAGTAAAATGAGGACCAGGGTCAGCTTTTTCGTCAAAGTAAGAGCCTTTGCTATTTAACAGAGTAGAGTGGTGAGTAGGGAAAGTCATACTTAGGTTTGGGTTGTGATGTGAAACTAAAATCAGCAGCAGAATTTGCCTACTAGACCAGAGAGATTTTCACCCCACTTGTCCGCATTCTAATGGTTCACGTCAGACATGTCAACTGACAGAGATGTAACTACTAGAGAACTACTACAGAGATGAAAGAGCAGCAGGAAACAAATTAAATCCCCATGTGATAAATAATACAGGTAGTCCCCAAGTTATGATAGAGATGCATTCCAATGATCCTATCATAACTTGAAAATATCATAAGTGGAGACCTGGCCTTGGGCTTTGACAAACACAAAAATCACATGCTCTAACACCGAGTCAACTGAACTCTGGTGAGAGTGAGGCAGCCTACAAGGCGGGAGACGCGTACATCCTTGCAGCGTCTCAACATATAGTACTGCAAATGCTGCTACGTTTGCTTGCCGCACTAAACTTTAAATTTTTTTTTTTTTTTTTTTGATTCTACTAAAGGTGGCAAAGCAAGTAACAAAATCAAAGAAAACATTTCATCACCCTAAACGTTAATGCCATGGAGTATGGCCAAAAGGAAACCACTGTGAAATTGAAAACCACAAAGTGAAATTTAGACAGAATAATCTGATAAGAAAGGACCATGCTAATGCCAGAAAACTGCAAAAAGACAACAAGCCCTTCAAGAAAAGTAATAACAAAGATATGGGTCTTGACATTATTCCAAGTGAAATCTGGCATGCTCTGTTCAGAAATCAAGGGTGTTGAACTTGATTCAACTTGAGGCAGTTCCACCCAGTGCAGAGGAAATGTTTATTTTGGATCTCAGCCATATTGAAGAAAAGGCTGAATCCTTCCTGGTAGAACCGGTAGTGACTGACACTGGAGTTCAGAAAACAGGCAGAAGTGTTGTTTCCCAAACAAAGATGATGATCCTATCAAGTCACTTCAGTAGGAAACTAAAAGAACGCAAGTACAGTCTCATGTGGGAGGCAGAGGAATCAAATCTCTCTTAACCAACTACATCAAACCAAAACAAGACGAGATTGTCCCACTAAAAGCGGAGCTTCAAAAAGCTACTCTCTCCACAAATCAACAAATAAACTCTGAATGGTCCTCGTTTTGTTAAATTTGCCATTTAGCCTTTATATAATTGAAAATACGTCCTGTGCTTTTGCAAATAATGTAGGATTAATTTGATCATTTTCACTTATTTCGGTCAGCAGAGGAGTCTGACTGTTCAAAATAATTAAAAAACAAAGGGAATTAATTTATTGTTTTATTGCACTGTTTTTGGTTTGTTCAAATAAAAACCAGCAAAAAAGTAAAATGGATTACCTGATTGTAAAATGAATAAAACGGATTACTGGATATAAAACCATGGGACTTCCAAATCCAGATTAAATTTTTTGAACATCTGCGCCCTGATGATGGAAAATTTTTCTATCTGGACTCACTGTTCATTTAAACTGTGTCAGGATTTCCTGTAGCTGTTAAAGTTAAATTAGAGTGTAATGAATGCAAAATTTATACCAGATAGTTTTCTCTTTTGCCCATGTCAACAATTATGTACATCACAACTACTGTCCTGACAGAGAGCAGAGATTGTGGAAACTTTCAAAGTGATAAAAAAAACTGTGGTAAGGGACCCACCAACAGACCAGAAATATGAACCACCAGAAAAGTTTGCATGCACACGAGATGTGTCCCTTATTGCATTGCAAGTGTCCCTTATTGCACTGCACATATCCCTTATTGCATTGCAAGTGTCCCTTATTGCACTGCACATATCCCTTATTGCACTACACATATCCCTTATTGCACTACACATATCCCTTATTGCACTGCACATATCCCTTATTGCACTGCAAGTATCCCTTATTGCACTACACATATCCCTTACTGCACTACACATATCCCTTATTGCACTGCACATATCCCTTATTGCACTGCAAGTATCCCTTATTGCACTGCACATACCCCTTATTGCACTGCACATATCCCTTATTGCACTGCACATATCCCTTATTGCATTGCAAGTATCCCTTATTGCACTACACATATCCCTTATTGCACTACACATATCCCTTATTGCACTGCACATATCCCTTATTGCACTACACATATCCCTTATTGCACTACACATATCCATTATTGCATTGCATGTATGCAGGGATTAAGAACAGGGACAAGTGGTGAGATTCTCCACAGTGTGCTAATGTTTTAGCCCTGAAGCCCAGCCTGATATTTGAGTAGACCTTGTCCAGTGTGTTAACTCCTCTGGTAGCACACTTTACATGTTGGTGGAATTTAGGAAGCACTGCTTTTAATTCCACATGTTCCCAGCTAAAATATGCACAGCATCAGGATACCTACTTTGCTGTACGCAATATGCAAATGACAGAGAGCCGAGTTAGCATTAGCATCCAATGGAATGTATACAGTAGTTAGCATAACCACAGTAAACTCCCTAGGGAGATGAACGGGCCTGCAGGTGTGGGGAGCAGTGACTGGCCAGACTGGCCTATGTTAGCACACCAACTGTTATTGACACAGACACACACAGTCCCGCGCTCTGCTCTCACCAGAGTCACCAGTTCTGTCATGATGCTGTACTGTGAAGCCTGCTAACTCGGTAACAGTGCAGAATGGATGAATGGAGCCGGGTCTCTGTAATGAGAAGGACGCGGCTGTCCCGGACAATGTTATTCGTATTACACAAATATCAGTGTTCTTTAATATCTGTTCGTGTAAAGGCATACATGTCTTTAATATTAGAGCTTGTTTGTCTCAGGAGCCAGCCTCAATCAAGTGTTAGGTGTTTGTGACCGTGGAATCTTGCGTTTCTTGCAGAAACTTTAACACTGTAGTATTTTTAAATAATAGGTCCAAAACACAGCGCTCCCAGTGCTTCTGAAAGTGTTCCTAAGGGGAACAAGACAGTGATGACTCTGAGACACACACACACACACACACACACACACAGTAGAAATACTGGATATGACTCGTAGTGCAGGCTGCGAGGGTCATACAGTACTGATTGTTTAAAAACTGGGTTATAGGTTGAAGTTTGCTGGCGAATTATTATTCGCAAATTTTTATATTCGCGTGTGTCTTCATCCCGTTACCCTCTCAATTGCTAAGGGGTGAATGTGTTTCACTAAACTAAAACCGTCAATATCAGCAACTCATGAAAGGATTTAGGCTTGTCTGATTTAAATCAGATTTTAAATTCTGCAGCGATTATTATCCTACGGGTTTACTGCTTCATAGGCGATATTAAACTTAATACGTCACTAGATAAATCCATAATTTTGCAACAATGTAGCGCAAAGTCTGGCCAGTAAATTATATTAATCAACACTGTATTTCACAGAAATTCCATAACTATTAGCAGTCAATACTTTGTTTATATTCATGTATGTTTGACGGAAGACATTCCTGGTACAAGCCGTTATGAGTAACATGCATTATATTACATGTTTTATTACCGATATTCTACATCCATAAACGTTAGAAAAATTATATTGACCCGTGTTAAAGACAAACCTATTTTATAGCGGTATACCTACATTTTTAACTTGTACCCGAGTATGTATTCATGTGTTTTGTCTGTGAAACCCGTGCGGTAATGCCGTCATTTCCTGCATCTGCTTCACTTCGCGCAGCGATCATAAATATCCCTTAGACCAACCCATGTGTGAAAACAGAACTACTAGCTGCTTCAAGTGTTCGGGTTGTCTCTCACTATGTACTGATAAAAGCACGTTTCATTGCTGTCTGTTTCAATATTGCTACACGCACATCCCGAGCCACCTCATGGAGCGGTTCCTGGGGCCCAGGGCGAGGTAAGGGGGACCTCTGAGGCTGAGAAGCGGCCCTTGGAGCCTGTGATAGAGCTCCCCAGCGAGTCCCCGTCCCTGGTGGGTGATGTCCCAGATCCTACCGGGCAGCCTCAGCCAGAGTCAGATTTGGCCCTGGCAGGGGGGTCCCATAAGAGGAAACGTGACGGTAAAGAAGGGGAGAAAAAGAAAGCAAGGAGACAGGGGGTTCGGCTGCCTGGTACCCCAGAAGCTGCGGCGCCCATTGAGGAGGCCCTTTTGGAGCTCTGCTCCCCAAAAGAGGAGGAAGTAAGCTGGCCGAGTTTAGGGGCTTCCATAGACCTCTGCAGGGACTATGTGGGGCCCCTTGGGTCTCCCAACAGTGACGACTATCTGTCTGAGTTGGGGGCCATACATGGGGTCAGTGGGGAGAGTGTTCCAGGGTCTCCTTAGTTTTAGGGTTTTAGGATTTTTAATTTATATGAATTATGAATTTATACTGTTACAGGAAAAGTCCCAGAAAAAAATAAACAGGATGTGGTTCTGGTAAAGTGAGAATACACTGAACATAAGACACTAAAAATTATTCACACCTCATGAGCTTAATGAATTCACGATTGTTAACAAGAACAAATCACCACTCCACCCTTTAATTCTCAAAAAGCATTTATGCATTTCAGTCTTTACTGTTCATGCACTTTGTATTTGACTATAGACAGAAGGTAGAATATAACTATTATTAACAGCATGTTTGTTTTCCTAGTTGTAGGTTCAGGGCACTGTATTGTGTTATGTCACAATACATATTATCACCATACTGTAACTGAGACAAACAAATCTAAATTGTGGAAAAACATCATTTCTACTTACTGGATTGAGGTGGAGGTGCATGGATCTGTGAAGCCAGGAAGGCAGCCTGATTGCTGTTTCAATGAGCATCCAGCATTTGGCTGAGATATGAATATTTGAAGAGAAAAGCTGGAGAAAAAATAAGAAACCAGTTGGAACTGGGCCTACATAAAGAACCTGATGACTACATTAAAGAAGTGAGCTGCATAACCATGTCAGGCAGGATAAAAATGCTGGGATGCGTAACAAGTTGAAAGCAAGGAAACTTAATTGAGATTGTGAAAAAGATACAAATTCAAGTACATAAATTATTGTAAAACCTGCAGCAGTTAAAGAGATTAAAGTACCCTGTAAACTATGCTTAGAAACGTCTTTGGAGTTGTTGAGACAAGTAGAATATTTTTCTAGGTGAAATCAGCTGTAGGACTGTCACACATTTGAGCTGTTAATCAGCTCAGTTGTCTGGCTCTGGACAGTCAGCTAACAAGCAGCCCCACCTTAATCAAACTGATGATGGCACCAGGCCAGATTTTGTTCTGTACCAAGTTTCTCTATGGCATTGCCTTGCAGTGGGGGGTGGAGTGTTTTAGGAGTAGCCTGAGTATTTGTCTAAAAATGAAAGAGGACGGCAGTCCAGTAAAAATTATCTTTAATCTGAGATAACCAGCACATAGGTTTCGGGGCACAGCCCTACCTCATTCTGCAAAACTAACTGCACACCGAGGAAGGGCTGAGCCCCAAAACATTTGTGCCGGTTACCTCAGATTAAAGGTAATTTTTACTGGAGTGCTGTCCTGTTTCATTTTTGATACGACTGGAGTTGTGTGGACTCAGCACCCGTACCTATTAAGTTTTTCGACTGGGCGCATTTGCATGTATTTTGAGTATTTGTCTACAAGTTTTTTTTAATGCAAATTATGTACTCTGTATTTAATAATATAACCTTAAATCTTGCTGTTAAAAAATTTATAAAAATCACTCGGGACACCGTGTTAGAGATTCAATAAGGTAGAGACTTATTTATTCCTGCGCAAGGGAGTGTCCCAGATGAAAGTTTGGCAACACTCAAAATACAATTGCTTTGCATCATAATTTTATGCTCTTCAGAGCACTCATGCGTGCATAACAAGGCATTCACAAGAACGCGTCTTTTCAGGTTACCACAAACCACAGCCTACAACGGATAAGTATTTCAGTGAGATAAAATCTTTATAACAGGCATGTACAACCAGGGAGGTTTCCTGTCCTGGCCCTTTGTCTTAATCTTGCATCTACTTTGTAGTTTAAACAAACAAATCCTCATCATACCAGCAAGAGCAGTCTCACTCTCTAATTCATGTTTTAGCAGATGCACAAAGGTTTAACGTTTCATTATTTAGATTCTCCAACACTTACTAACAACATACACAAGTATAACAACACAATAGTAAACACACAAGTGGCAGAACATAACCAACAACTCAAATATAAAAATATTGAAAAATCTATGTTATATGCAGAATTGACCATATTTCCATACCTGTTAGGACAGTGAAATTAACAGCATTAAACAGCTTACAAAAAGACAAAGAAGACCACAATAAGTATACAAGGCTTTTTTTTTTTTGAGATTTTATCTCTGTATTTAAAACAGCCTGCAAATCTCCAAATTAACCAGTATGATTCATTTTAACAAAACTGTATGCAATATGCCAAAGAGAACAATTAGCTTTTTGAGTCATATTCTATTTCTACCTATTACTATACATACCTATCAATTGTTTGACTAATTTGGCAAAACCACAGAAACCACATCACACAATCATGCACTGTAAATTTACAAAAGTAAGCCATCTATGTGCATAACCAAAAGTTAAAACAAAAAAAAGTTTGGGGAACAGTTTAGTAATGTTGACCTATGACATTAAATGTTAAAGTACAACCTTGAATGTGAAGGAAGTTGTTATTGACCTCAAAAACATCACTCATAATAATAACATCAAAAAATCACTCATAATAATTCCCAGTGCACCATTAAGTTGATTTTGTTTGAATAAAGATTTAGTGACATGGAGTCCAGCTGCCAAGGTAGCAGGGGAGTGTATGACAAAGCAGAGGTGTACTAGTGTCATGGCTCTACATGGTAAGCTCCAGAGATGATCAGTAAAGGGCACTCAGAAGAAAAGGTCTGCGGGGTGTGTGCGTTAAGAAATAAGGCAAACAGGAGCCTATAAAACAGACTAGTTCACGTGGCACCACCAAATAAAAAAGATACTTTACTACTCCTCGTTTCTCTGTGCAGATCCACAGATTCTTACTCCACATGAAGCAGCAAAACTAAAAGTGGCAACACGAAATAAAAGTCTACTGGTCATAATGTACAACACTAATACAATCTGCAATGAAAACTAAAAATGCAGAGAGCTTGGGCCCCTACTAGGTAGCCAATCAAACCAATATGAAAACAAGGACACACTGCAGGCATTCAACCAGAAACACAAAAAAGGGGGAAGTGCACAGACCCTAGGTGTACACATAAACCACAAGATGAGAGACCTCTGGTAATCTGTCAAACAACAGGTGCTGCAGCTCGAAAAATTATTCTCACCCATGGCGAAACTAGGCTAACATAACATACACTTACAAAACAAACAAAGGTTCATGACATTAGGCACTTGCAAACACACCAGTCAGAACCAAACTGCTGGTGCGTAAAATTCAGACTGTCTTCTTGAGTTCAATACCAATTTCTGAATAAGACTAAGAGTGTCAACAAAAAGAGAGAAAGCTCATGTCAACACTGCTGCAGTGAGTTATATTACATGTAGAACAGCACGGCGTGACAAAAATTACCTAATTTATACAAATTGTAATAAAAGTAGGTATGATGCAAAGTCACTTGCTTGATTACCAACCTTCCTACTGGGTAATGCCTGAAACTCCCCAAATCTAAAATGTATATAAACTTTAATTTTCATGACTGTCTGAGAATCCCCCGGAAGTCAAGATGACAATATGATTAGTCCCCCAAGCAAGAGACTTGGGTCTCAGCGGGCTAATTGCCTTGTCTGGTAAATCTGTGCAGGCTCAGAGATTATGAGTTCGAATCTTGCTCACTCCCGTGACATTGGTTACATTTGTACCGTATAAAGAGCAGCTGCTGCCAAGTAGGTTGGACTGTGATTGTTGTGTATATTTAGAGGGGAAGGGTGTAACACAGGCGAAAGTGCTAAGGTTATGAGTTCAAGCCCTGCTCACCCCTCAAATATAAAGGTTTCAGGAAAGTACTATAATTCAGTCAGAAAGGATAAAACCAAAATTGCAAACATATATATCTGGCCAAACAATGTTTTGTGTAGTTGTTTCAGTTCTTTTGTTATCCAAGGTTTGTTGTTCAAAATATTTCCGAAGAACTAAAACTGCCAGCAGGATCCTCCGGGACCCCTCTGTGTTTGAGTGGCTCCCATCAGGACGCAGACTGAGCTGCCCAGGATGTAAGACACAGAGGAGCACAGCCTCCTCTGTCCTCACAGCAGTCAGGTATCTGAATGCTGAACCATCCCTGCTTCATCATCACAACCCATCTTTACACTCTGTTCCCCATACTATGTCCACAATACATTAATATACATTTTTGATTGATTTTGATATATTTTATTTATATATGGTCACTTTTTATGTTTCGTCTGTGTTTTTATCGATGCTTTCTGTGCCTCTTAATTGCCCCTCGAGGACAATTTTTTTTTTATTTTTTTGAATTGGATTGGACTGAACTGAAAAGCAAAGTGCGACAAAATATAGCTGAACTTGTAGTGATTAAGGGTAGCATCCCTTCTTACGTGTGCATATCAAGCTCTCCTTTGTAAATCAGCTGAATTTAGCAACGTGTTAATTCGAACACTTTAAATGTTACAAATATATTATATGCAATCTATAAAATACAGAGAAACCTTTGAACTGACAACATACATTGGAACACTGTGCAGTGTTAATAACTAACGTCGCACAATTCCGGTATGGGACACTACAAGCTTCTAACTACAATAGTTAAAAAATACGCACGTTTGAAATGTATGCCACAGACAGCAGACATCCTTGTAAATCCAGTCATTACGATCGTCCAACATAAAATACGGGTCTACCAAATACAGTAACAACGGCAAGTAAGGACTTTACAGTGGAAATTGCCTTTGCACCTAGAATAAATTACAGTACAAGTCTCTTACTGCCAGTGTTCCGTGAAGCTGTCCTACCCATGCTTACTGCGCATGCGCAGACCGAAATTACGTCATCCGTCTAAACTTTGCCCGAACGCCGTCAATCTACACTACCTGTCAATTCAGCTTGGTGTGCTGTTCAGTCTTGCGGTTAGTATAGTATTACGTTAAATTCAGTTGTATGTTTAATGCAACTTTAACAGTCTATCAGTATGAAAGTATATTTTAAGACAGAATTAACAATCTTTTTGTGTTTTTTTGTCTACATTGTGAAACATGGTTTGAGATAAAGTGCCAAGACACGTACGTTTTTGTCCCACACATTAAACACGTTGATTTTTACCGTTTGTGTACTTTTATTTTGCATTTTATTACATGTGCAAATAATTACTAAGCATTTAACTAACTACCCAACTAGTTTTCATGGCTGTGAAAACACCCAGACCCTCTGTTAAAGAGCAATGTACCGAAAATAAGATATACAAAATAAATATATAGGGACCAGTTGTCCAGTTCCACCACAGAATAAGTTTTGATTCATTATGTATTCCCCCTTGAAAATATGCTACCCTGCTGTATGTGGTTGTGAGAAAATCCAGCACACATCAGAGCAGCACCGTTCCACGGGATGAAGTACATAACGAAAACATCATAGCAAACAACAGGGCAGCATAGATTCACGGGGTGAAGTGCACTGTGAAAAATCCTGTGTACTTCACCGTGTACCTGTGCTACCCTGCTGTATGTGGTAGGATTTCCTCACTGTGCACGTCTCCCCGTGAAACTGTGCTACCCTTGTGTGTGTCGTACGATTTTTGATCATCAAAAATACGCGTTCGTCCATATGGGTAGGATTATCTGATAAGGTAGGACAAATGGATGGTTATAACTATCATTCTGTGCTACGTGTTAGGACATTCTCACTAGGCAGGACAAATCGTTAGAACATAAATATATATAAATATATATATATATTTTAACTTTACAGTTTCTAACTACCCTAGATACTATGCAGTTCACATTCTCTGATTTAGCAGCTTGATTGCTGTGGGAAGGAAGCTATTTAATAGCCGAGTAGTCCTTGTCCTGATGCTTCAGTATCTTCTCCCTGACTGCATGAGTGTGTACATGCTGTTCATGGATGTGTCGGATCCTTTACTGCGCTCTGTGTAAATGCCCTGCAGATGCGGCAATAAGGTACCATTAATCTTTTCAGCAGTTCTCACTATTGAACTATTGTTTGGCAATAAATTCAAAACGTTGTTTTAAGAAGGACCGAATTCAAAATTATTTTTATTATTCTTAACCTGGGGTTAAGAGAATATAATGGCTTGCGTCACTGTTACTGAAGGGACTACAAAGGCCGCTTAAAGGTAGCAGATGACGTCACACAAGTGGTTCTCATTTAAAGCGCCGCTACCTTTCAAAGGGCCACTACCATGTTACGCACTTGAAAGCATCCCCTTACTTTTAAATCCTCTTGTTATAAGGTACGTGACCGGTCTCATGAAAAACTATGTACTGAGAACCCCTCACAAATGGCATTTATTAAAACATAAGTCATTAATCATTTCAGCTGTGCCTAAATGGATTTGCTTTCACTTCATGTCCGTGAAGTCGACAACAGCAGGCACGTCAAAAGCACAGACACCCCGGTTATATTTAGGCTGGAACAAGTAACACTCTAAGGGGAACTCGATTATTCTTAAATCAAACAAACTGAGGAAACATCTTTACTTGCCAGACGTTTGTTTTTAAATTGCGGAAGACGGGAAATTACATAAGCAGGGTGGAGTCGCTTTTTAGCTGCTTGTGTAGAACAGAAACCGAAAATGACTTCAAAACAAGATAGACAGACACACAGAGAGACATACAGACTTAAGGTGAGATTCTGTGATGAATGATTAAAAAAATATAACTATATCACCAACTTTTTTGGAATCTGAAAGTCTTTGTTTATAATATGTTAATGTATGTTCACTTATGTCTGTAAGTGTTTGTACGTATTGTGATGTTGAAATAGTGTCGCAAGACGTTAGTAAAAAAAAAAAAATACAGGTTAAAAAAAAACATTTCTGAACTGACCAGGAGAAGCAGTAATTGATATATAGGCCCACTGAAATATCAGTGATTGTTGGTATTTTAAATTTTATAAAATATGTTAAAAGAGTGAATTTTAAGTAAGATGTCTGTAGAAAACGTGTAGCTGTAATTTTCAGACATGTTTGTGCTGTAACACAATCAACTAATTACTTGGAGATTATTGTAGTATTCATGAAAAAGCTATTTAAATTCCATTGTTCATAGTCTGTCAAATAGAGAATGGAGGTGGGCGTTTGTCAGACACATGCAGTAAATTGGATGAATTTTGGAGGAATGTCCCTTACTGACCCATTTTGTCATTTGCGTCCCAGTCATCAGTCAACAAAAGACATAAATCATGTCAGTCACCTTTTTCGGATGGCAGGCAGTGGAGGATGGGAAAGCACTTAATTCAAATCAGGAGCCCAAGGACGGGCGTTCCTACGTCATGTATCACGGCACTCATGCCAAAAACGCCAAGGCGATCGTCGCCCATGGCTTCACGCCATCGAGGGACGGCTTACTCGGTCCAGGGGTGTACGTGAGCCGGAACATCGATAAGGCCAGATGCTACCCTCTGAACGCAAGCTTGCAGGACAGGGTGGTGTTCAAGCTTGTGGTACGCGTGGGAAAAGTGAAGAAGATAGACTGCGACAGCCACCCCCTGCAGAAGTCCTGGCACCAGAATGGCTACGACTGCGCTTGGGTGCCCCCAAACAGTGGCATCAGCAGCATCCGATCAGGAAGAGAAGAGGACTGCGTGTGGGACCCCAGCAGGATCACCATTGTGGATGTGGTCTTCTGTAAGGACGTGGCCATAAAGAAGGAGCTGAAGAAGATCATAACTAGGCACAGCCTGGGAGGGAGCAGGTGCCCACAGTGCGGCCAGGATGCCAGCGATGGCCCGCATCCGGTCCAAAGTTGCTGGCAGTGTGGCAAAGACATATGTCCCTTCCAGTACAAACATTTTTGTAAGAACTAATGATATTCGAGATGGTGTCTGTGATGCATACATAGATTTTTTTTTCTCTTCTCCTTTCTTCTCAATAAAACAGAAGTGGATGTCAAGAATGTCAGTCCAGAGTCACACCAGTGCAAAGCAATAGCGACGCTGGTGGACCGTGGTATTTTCGACAGTAGGCCTGAGAGGAGATCAGTCACTTCATCAGGTCACTGACTCACATCTGTAGCTTCGTGGGCTGGTGGTCTTGTTTGGTACCCTGTACAGGTTTTTGCGATGTGGGTTCTGTGGATAGTGCTGTATGGCTGTGTTTCAGACGGAATGAAGGGTGTGTGCGTGTCTTCTGTTAGTCTGCTACGCCACTTAGTGCAGGGCTCTGCAAGCTTCACTATCAAAAAGAGCCATTTTTTGGTCCCTCTCCCATTATAGGGAAGGCTACTGTGGGGGGTGGAAGAGCATGCATGAGTTGTGGTTTGCCAACCCCTGACTTAGGGTACACTTTGACTTGAATTTATACAGAAAATCTCCAGGTTTGGTACAAGGTGCAAAACAAATAAATGACTGGGATGAGGGAAAAAAAAAAAACACTGATGTAATCTATTTACCATGGTGGTCACATGCTGACTCTTAATAACCAAAGGTGGGCACTAAATGGCTATGTAAGTGGCCTGGTAACATAAATAAATGGTAACATAGAAGTTAGTTCCAACAGACCTGTTGACTCTTTCTACATCCAGTTTTTAAGTATGAGGATTAGATGGCCTGGCCATTGCAAAGAAATCACATAATACAGAACACTTATACTAATGACTTGTTGCTACAATTATAATTTTAAGGCAGTTCTGACAGTGAAGATTTACTGCTTCACTTAAGCATAAAGGCAGGCACTGGGAAAAAGACAATTAAACTGTTGCACCAGTTGAATCTGGTTTTGTGTGAAATCCTGGAAGATTTCTTGTCTTGCGCTCGGCACACAGTATGGGGGTGTTCACTTCTGTAGGAAACTAACTAATACGGGATTCATAAAAAATAATTTTGTCCACCTCTAGTTGACAGGATAAGGATGTGCGTTTGGCCTGATCCAAAGTTGGTACCACCCAACCCCTCCCCTCTCCCCACACATAATGCTTAAAGTGGTCTGTACATCAAGAGGGGATTCGGTGCTAGGGTGGTCGCACTGAACAAAATCTGAGAGTTAAACCTAAGTGCTGGGTCCTGGTCCTGTTATTAAAACCACAATAATTTACAAAGGACCGGAATTTATTTGTAAAAGTGGAAAAACACATATTTTTATAATATACATCCATGTAATAATTTTGTTTCCACATTTTGGATTGTTTATCATTACATGTGCCTTTGTGTTGGCTATGTGACGTCAGCGAATTATTGTCACAATAGGTTCTAAAAATAGCCACAGTAGGTTCTAAAAACTGCACCACTGCTGTTTCGACACAAGAGGGTAGTAATACATCGTACGGATTCATTTATTATTTGTCCTTGGCTGAAAGTAGCTTTTCCTGGGAAATGCAGAAATTTTGACTAAATACCCTGTGTAGTAATATTAACAAAAACGACTCGGGACATGAGGAATTGAATGTTCAAAAACTGCAAATTATGGTAAAAAAATCTTAGTGGAATTGTATTGCAATTTAAAAAATGTGTATGTCAGTTTTCTTAGGCTAAAAGGATAAAATACCGCAAATAACGTCAGTAAAATATTTTTGTCTGTACATTTTTTTTTTTCTCTTGGCCCCTAAAAATCAGAGAGCCACATAGGCAGCAGGAAACCATTACAGACTAACTTGTAAGATAGGGGAATTTTCTCATCTGAAACAAAATGCATGGTAAATTCCATGTGAATTCTGAGAATAACTTTCAACACAGAATGTTCAGTAATGGACCCAAAAAGTATCAGATCAACATTTTTACTAAAGGTAAAAATGTCATGAATGATATGTGGGGGAAAAAAATTAAACTGCAAGGTAGTTTACAGCACTCCTCAGCATTTGGTGACTCCAAAGTACTTTGTCACCATGTAAAATATTTATTAAATAATCAAAAAGCAGATGTAAATAGTATACAACATTAAATTATCATCTCAGCCAAGGCATCCTATTAAAACCATTCATAAACTACCCATCCTTTAGATAATAACATTCTACCTAATATTCCTCTTAATGGAATGTGAAAACTGCACAGTAAAATTTCCTCAATTTTTTGTCACATGTAGTTTGTGAATTCCTTTACATTTTTTTTCCTGGCTGCAGAGGAGTGTGCTGCAATGTCTGGACTTTAAATGATTCGCTCTCCCCAGCTGTGTGTCTCCACGCCAACGGGAACGTCTGGTCAGAGCTGGACACGGAGACAGCAGAGGAGCTGCTGGAGCATCGTTGTGCATGTGGGCCTTCTGCCGTCAAAAGTGCTGCTTACTGTGTCTTTCTGCGGGGAAGCAGAGCTTCGACCTGGTGGTGGGGGTCTCTCCGAGGGCCTCTCTGCCACTTTTCAGTAAGCTTGGCAGCTTTTCCACCAGGGCAACCAGGGTGGCACTCAGATGAAATCATCACAAAGCAGGAAAATGTGGAAGGGGGGGAAAGTGTAGGAAAATGTCAAACAGGCTGTGCTCCATCCATATAGTCTGTCTGGGGGGACTCATTAAAATCTGAAACAGGGTTATTATTATTTTATTTATTTTGTTATTTGCATTATCCAGATGTTTATGCCTTTTTGGATTTATGGTCCCGTCTCTGTCCCTGTCTGGGAATAGAGTTATTTGAAGGGAAAAAGGCACGATCACTGTAATTGTCTCCTTTATCATACCATTTCTTGGAATGATTATGGTCTCCGTGTTCCTGGCTGGGTTTCATGACTCCGTTCTTCCAGGGAGTCTGCTCATTGACGAGTAACAGGATGGGAACCTTGCAAGGAGACCTGAGAGGACATGGGGGAAGTCTCTTCTTGTAGGATTGGACTTCGATGATTAATAAAACGTATAGATACATGTAAAATTACTGCAGGCACTTTGATTGTCACAGTCCAGCCCAGCACCTTTTCTGCCTTGACCTTCATTTTCTCTGTTTCATCCCTGTTCCATGATGCTCTAGTCCAGATTTTGCCCTCCCTTTTCCCTGGTTTTCCCTGTTTTGTCCCTGTTCCATGATGCTCCAGTCCAGGTTTTGCCCTTCCCCATCCCTGCTCACTCACTGCTCTTACTCACCTGTACCCATTTACCTTACCAAGCTAAGTACGTCAGGAAGTGCCTGTATCCTCACGCCTTGCCTGGTTGTGTGGTGTTCAAGTCTTCCATGTCATGTTTAATTCTCAAAACCAGGTTCTTTTTCGATTATGAGATATTTAGAAAGTTGTGTTATCCAAGTACAGTATCCCTTGTGTCTTTGCATTCTCCTGCCAGGACTCAGTGGTGTAAAGTAAATCTTTGAAACTCTCAACTTGGTCTGTTGTGTTTGTGTTTGGGTTCTCACTGGAAACTCGGCCTCTCCAGCCCCGACGGTCACACCATGGGTGAACTTTCATACTGAATTGCTGTGCTTCAGGTGGCCAAAGCAGAACTGTCACGTCCTGCCACAGAGAGACCAAATCATTGATCCTTTGCTAGTAATAACTCACACAGTCTATGCTTGAATATATGACAGCCTTCTGTGTCTTAGCCATCTATTCATCCATCCATTCTCCACCACACTGTCTCATAGCAAAACCTCTTATTTTATAACAATGAACAATGTTGTGTTTTTAGTAATATTCTATAAATGAAGACAAATGCAGCAATTCAACCCCAGACGTAAGCCACTGAGAGGTAGCGCAGGCCAGGCCCCGACACACACAGCTAGACAATGGACAGGACACTGGTATTTGGCTTGGAAGGGCACGCTTGTAAATATGTTTGCAGGTGTTGGCACCTCACTATGACGTGTAATGCTGTAGATTGGAGGGTGGAACAACGTATGATGAAAACAGCCACCTGTTTTAACTGGACAGAGCTCAGGAAAAAACGACAACGTTTTCAAAACATGCAAGGAATCACCTTCAATGAGACAATATTACGCTAGCAGAAAAAGCATCAGTGACTGCACCATGAAGTTAATCTGAAAAGGGCTGGCCAAGCATTTATGGCATCATACCTTAAACGGTGTTTTCATCGCACCGCTGTGCATGGTAAACTCTGTGTTGCTGACTTCCCTATAGCCATCATTCATTTTCATTCATTTCTCAGCGGCTCCAACGGCTGCAAAGGCATTGATGTTCATGTTAAAAGGACATGGAAATAACGTTTTCTAACAACAAAAATGGGAACATGTGGTGTAAGTCATCTCCAGACAACAACATACATTTTATTTTGTCGTTTACCTCAGCTGGGCCATTAAATCACCTTGAGCATGTTTGGTGACCAGATGTCTCATCTCCAGCTTGCAGTGGATTCTCCGTCAGCAGTGTGGACTGTGGTGCCAGAGGTCCACGGTAAATGCATCCAAACAGAACCCCATATTTCATTTCACGGCTTCCAGATATGTTCATCTCCTGCTGCAGCACAAATGCAACACACTGCAACAGGCAGTAGAGGCGTCAGATAGCTGTGTGCACTGTACAGATGTTAACCACTGCACGTTTCCCTGTTACCACTGAAGCACATGAGGGATATCCAGCGGAGAACCTGATCTCTATACTGACGGATATCCAGCAGAGAACCTGATCTCTATACTGAGGGATATCCAGCAGAGAACCTTATCTCTATACTGAGGGATATCCAGCAGAGAACCTGATCTCTATACTGAGGGATATCCAGCAGAGAACCTGTTCTCTATACTGAGGGATATCCAGCAGAGAACCTGATCTCTATACTGAGGGATATCCAGCAGAGAACCTTATCTCTATACTGAGGGATATCCAGCAGAGAACCTTATCTCTATACTGAGGCTGCTGGACTCAAGCAGAGGTGACCATCCTCAAACAGAGTGCTGAGTGGTCACAGTCTGAAGTATTTGTTTCAAAGTGGTCTCCTCAATTTGGCTACATCAATCCAAATATATCAATTTCCTTTCAGATCCCTTTTTATTGAAGCATAACCCTTTTTCTGGTTTATGATCTTATAACAAACCAGGGGAGCAAAAACATGTTTCTAAGTGACAAGGCTGTCAGGACATGTGGTATTATTCAGCCACATGATTGTTTGTGAAAGTTTCTACAATTCGTCAGAATTCATCGGTTGCCAAGGGCACAAAAACATTGCTGTCACACTTTCAGAATTACTTTTGACTTTCAGGTTAACTGTTGAAACCAAAAAAATAAAAAATAAAAGCAGCACATCTCAATGAACATCTTATTTATTGCTGCAAAAAGAAACCCTCTGCCAGCAGCTGAGGGTGCAGCTGGACACCTGGGTTGGGTCCAGTTTTTCACAAGCCAGTTAAGAAACAGGTTCTACTGGCAAGCTAAAAAGTGTTAAATAGAGGGAAAACGGGTGTGGATACAGAAGGCCTGGTTGGTATTGCACCTGTACAAATGCTTGTCCTGGATGTCGTGTGCCAGACCCTGATGACACACTTTATGGCACCTCTTACTGGTCCTTCCTGTGCCCTACCTGTCATTTTGTTAGAGGGCTTTATTTTTACTTTTCCAAGTGGACATACCATGTTCTCGCAAACAAGCCAGCAGGAGTTGTTGACACGATGACAGACTGATGAAGCATTACTCGGTCCGAGCATTTCCCACCTGTCAACAATAACTCCACTCCTCAATTTCAGCTCTCAAGTGCTGACACCTGTCAAAGGACTAGATGGTAAGATTCCTGAATACCATGGGTTGAAAGCAGGCTGTCAGTTTCAGCGAGGATTTTCCTTTCAAATTCCTGCCCAGTGTTGGTTGACTTTACAAAGTGCTGCCTGCATCTGTTTGACTCACTCTGGAGACGTGATGATGACTCTGACGGCCCTAGCTAACCTCTGATGATTAAAAGTCAGTCTTTTTGTTCCAAGAACCTTAAGTAATAAAATGTGTGACACATTGTAGTCCTTGTGTCTTCAAACTTGAAAACGTCTTGTTGAAAATGTCAAAAAACAGAACAGTGAACAGCAGTCCCCCAATGACTGGAACATAAATTATCATCACTGAAGTTTCCTAACCAACATGGAACGAAGCCTTCTAAATGAAGAAACACCATACACTCAAGGTCTCCTCATTGCTGCACTTTAAGTATTCTTATTTAAAAAGTAGCAAATGACTAATCAAGTCTCCATGGCTGTCTGGACCTCGATGCACAAGCGTCTTGTTGAGGGAGGCTATTAGCAACGTCATCCTTGGTAAGGAGTTCTGGCCACCTGGCTATCTTAAAATAATACAACAATGGACCACTAGAGGTGGTACCTGGGGAGCTAGTTTTTTTTCCCCCCCCCTATTATTTAGAGTGTGTTTCTGAAGAACATAGCTGGCACCAGGGCTGAGATTTGAACCAGAAGACTTCTACTTTCTAGCCTGATGTTCTACCCATTGAGCCACCAGACTATGGAAATAAGTTTTCAAGGGAGAGCATGAATCAAATCCCCCGCTACCAGAACTTGTGCAGTCGGGTTTCTTGTATTTGGGGAATTCACCGAGGTCAGTGCAACCAAAGTACAAAGGCTGTTGGGTGGCGTGGGAGAGCTGTCTTGGTGATTATGGTGTTCCCCTGCGCCAGGGTAGTATGCTTACGCAACTGTCCATAACCTAGAAAAAAAATTGAACGAAAAATAAGAATTGTAAAATAGAAAAGTGAGAATTTTAATAACAGGAGCAAAATTTACAAAAAAAAGTCCAAGATGTTTAAAAATTTTAAAGTGTAAAAATTAGGAAAATATAGTGTAGTGTATATTATGCAGCAACTGAAACCGGGAGTAAGAAATGATGGGTATGTGTGAGCAGTAATGTGATTGTCCATGGCTGAAAGTGCAAGAGAATAAACAAGACCATGTGCAAATGAACTCTGGAAACCTGAAACATGCAGACTTGAAATGTGCAACTTCAGATATGAAAACTTCAGGTGTGTAAATGTGTATGAGATGTGCCACACCATGAATCTAGTGTTAGCAAGAATGTGCGCTGTGTGTGTTTGCTGTGTGTGTGTGCTGTGCAGACAAGCCCAATTAGCAGACTGGGTTTTTTTTTTTTTTGTTGGGGGCTGAATGGCCTGCTGGAAAAATCTGCTCCTCATTCTCTCTGCACTAGCCTTTAGGGACTGGAAGCACTAACCTCCCTGACTATATCAGAGAGAAGAGTCCATTGTTCAGATGGCTGAGGTCCTTCACTATCTTCCTGGCCCAGTTCCAGCACCGCTTCCTGTAGATGGGATGCATGTCAGGGAGCTCCGTGTGGGTGATGCACTCAGCACAGCTCTGCACAGCTTGTCTATCCTGCAATGTGCTATTCCTTAACCAGCACAACTTTTAGTTAGCAGTCTTAGTGTAGTTGTCTTTCTTTAAGCTATTTGATGTCATGTAGCTCTTCAGACAGAATCAATGGTGCTTTGTAGGGATTAAAAAACTTTTTGAGAAGGTTTGTTTCTGCCAAGCAGTTCCTTGTCCATTTAGGATGTCCTTCCTCATGGAAATGTAGTTTATGTTTTGCATATTTTGTAGCTGAAGCCAGTCCTTTTTAGATTAGGTTGTAAAGCAAGTGTTAGGCCTCCATCCATTTCATGGACACTGTGTAATGCTAGGAGCTTAACACTGTCAGAGAAAGTTCCCTTACCCCTAAATATGATATATAGGTGCTAACCACTGTGTCTTTGTTAGATCTAGAAAGGGAAAACGGAAGGTCCCTGAATGTGTGGATCCCACTGTGAAGCATTGAGGAGGTGTGTGATGGTGTGGGGCTGCTTTGCTGGGGACACTGTTGGTGACTTTGTCAAAACTGAGGGCACACTTAACCAGCATGGCTACCACAGCATTTTGAGCAACATGCCATCCCATCTGATTTGCACTTGGTGGGACCATCATTTGTTTTCCAATAGGACAATGACCCCAAACACACCTCTAGTTTATGTAAGAGCTGTTTGTCCAAAAAGGAGAGTGATGGAGTGCTGCTTTAGATGACCTGGCCTCCACAATCAGCCGATCTAAATCCAACTGAGAAGGTTTGGGATGAGCTGGACCAGAGAGTGAAGGGAAAGTAGCCAACAAGTACTCAGCACCTCTGGGAGCTCCTTCAGGATTGTTGGAAAACTATTCCAGGTGACAACGTCATGAGGCTGGCTGGGAGAATGCCAAGCATGTGCAAAGCTGTCACCAAAGGAAAAGCGGACTACTTTTTTTTCTGGGTTATTATACACATTTTTGTTGACTACATAATTTTTAATTTGTTCTGTCATCATTTAAATATGTTCAGTATTAATATACAACATTGAAGAAAAAAAAATAAAGAAAAACCACTGAATAAGAGAGTGTGTCCGAACTTTTGTCTGGTAGTGTGTATATATATATATATATATATATATATATTACCAGCAATGTGTGAAAAGCAGACATTGTATAGAATGCCTAGGAAATCTGTAGAATTCTGATCAGGCATTCTATAGATTTCCAAGGCATCCCATATATACACACAGGGCTTTCCAAAAATTTGAATGAGAAAAACAGTCTGACTTCAGTGGAATGTAAAAAAAAATGTTCCATTCACAATGCATGTGACTTTTTTGATTTCCCAATCACACGCATTTAAGAAGCTATTTCCGATAAGCAAGGTCATCTTAACTCATAGTAAACTCACTGACTAATGCTTTGGTTGCGGCAGGCTTCTCCTCACCACACTTAGGCCACTTGATTTGGCTGACTATATCCAATGTCTGCCTTTGATTCCTCTCAGACCTGATTTTAAAGTAGTCCAGCTGTGGTTCAGAGAGAGGCAATAAACAGGCAGCACAAAGTCAGTTCACACTTTACTCATACATTCTCAGACACACAACGAGATGTTTATATTAAGCAGTTTATTGACAGACAGCCCTGTTGGTGGTGGAGGGGGGGGGCTACACTAATGTTCTAATGTGTGGATGATTGGTTTGCTAATGCCATGCCCCTGAAAAAATACACCAAGCGTATGATGTTAGAATCTTGGACCAAATAGTCAGCCTGCATCCTGTTATTGATAGACATGTAAAGAGCTGCCAAAATAGCAACTCAATCCATGAAGTAATATTAGCATAATATGCAACAAGGATTCTTGCTTATCATAAATCATGAGTTCATTGGTTAACCTGTTGCACCATGATCTTCTGCTGTCAGTCTCCATGCTTTGGACTAGAAGTGTAAAATGGACTGAACATCATCTCCCTCCAACATCAAGGTAAAAGACATATGGGAGATCTCAGCTACCCAAAAGTTGAGAGGTCAGTGAGGTTCGTTTGCAGGGCATGAAAAGCCTTGACCTGAAATGGTAGCACATGGCTCAAAGCAGAGAGAAGCTGTAACAGCAGGCAAGTAATATTGAGCCATTTTAGGTTCAGCCAACAGTTTATTCGCATTACAGCTTAACAGCTTCTCAGATGGATTATTGAGAGCAGCCCAAAATGTTCTAGGGGGTATCATGACCTAGGTCTTGAAAATGAGGCTCCTTTGACCGGTTGTTTTGGAGCTCTGGATGCTGAGGAGCTCAGATTGTCCCTGTGTTTGAAGAAAAAAACATGAGATTGTGGATGTTTTTTGTCTGAAGCGAGGAATGTCAACCTAGGCTGTGTGAGAGGTCAGAACCAGGGTTTGTGATCCAGGGACGCTCCAAGAACTCAAATGAACAGACAGTACTGCCAAAATACAGCTGCCTCAATTCCACTTTACAGGGACATGACAGCACAGCGAAACCTGTGCAGTGTTCTTTTTCAGAACTGCGGGTTTTACAACTTGTTCCTTGGTCCATAGGTCCATCACCCAGCCCTCCCATGTTCCTTGGTCCATAGGTCCATCACCCAGCCCTCCCATGTTCCTTGGTCCATAGGTCCATCACCCAGCCGTCTCATGAGCTCGTACTGCCACCTGTCGCATTATTACAAGAATACAAGACAACACCAACAACTAGTTCCACTCACGCTGTGCGCCTGCATCTGTTTTATTATTTTTAATTTCCTACTCTTAATGCATTTATTTATTTTTTTATTTATTAGTTTATATATTCATTCATATTTATTTTATGATTTAATTTTAGTGTTCCACTGTATGTTTAGTTGGTATCGTCCATAATGTCTTCGTTTTATTTGCTTATTGTTCAGCACCTTGGTCGACAACGTTGTGCTTAAATGTGCTATATAAATAAAACTGATGTTAACATTGACAAGTTCTGGTGATGCCACAGACGTGTCCTAGCAAGCATGGTTGTGCCTTCACACCTTGAATTAGTTCTGCTGATCCTAAGTTCCCTGCTCCTTCATGTTTGGGTTTAAACCTGGATCAAACTCCAGTGATGGTTCAGATTTGTGCTCTGGATTCATACCTGGAGCATGAAGAAGAACCTAATACTGGTAAAGGGTGCCAAGCTCCAATTCTGGGAAGTCGCAGAGCTATGAAGTTCCAGAATAGTCCGAAGACCAAATGGTGTGTTTACTGCCTGTGAGGAGAACGGAGTTAATGTTCGTGATGTTTTTATTTTATCCACGCTATTTTTGACGAAAGAAACAGTCACTTCATTTTATTTAGGAACTGTACCACTCTGACTCTCTACTGTTGCATGCTGGGATCTTAACATGCAGTCCTACTTTTTCACATATAATTGAGCAGTTTAGCCCTTTTCTGGACTCTTTACATTTGTGCAATGCTATCTGGATGATAAGTCACTGAAATGAGACCAGTGTCTGCTGATATAAAGGTTTTAAAGCTGACAGTTTACCATAAGTGCATTTATTCCTGTGTTTTTCCTCCTATATTAGCCCAAGGGGAGTCTGTGTTCTGTATGTGTTAACAAGAGGAAGACATGATTCTTGATGAGTGGTTATTTTTCACTCACTTTGCAATACTGACAGCAGAGAGAAAGCTAGTTGTGGAAGAGGTTGCTGCAACCACAGGACAAACAGAAGTTAAAGAAGATTAATTTGACAAAGGTCACAGAGCATGATTAATCTGTGTTCCTGAAACACAACGTTTACACGTGTGCCAGACACAATCAATATTCGCATTGACAGCACTACAGTGCTTCAGTTAATCCTCTGTAGTAACATGAGTAAGATTCCAGCGACAATAAATAATCAAACAACAAAATATCTTTGACAGAAACTGGTTTTGAAGCTATCTATATTATTGTTGCCCTGCAGTGGGTTGGCGCCCTGGCCTGGGTGTCCACTGCCCTGCGCCCTCTGTGTCCTGGGATGGACTCCAGGCTTCCCGTGACCCTTAACAGGATTAAACAGTATAGAAGATGACTGATTGACTGAATATAGTATTGCTGTTTGTTCACTCACAAATCCATCCATATCTTGGATCAGAGAAAACACATCATGTATTAATTAGGTCAACGGCTATGATATCAAAAACAGGGACACAATGCAGGATATTTGTCTTGTTGAATAAATCCTGCACCCTAAAACATGCAGAAAAAGGCACAGGCCATATCTGTCCAGCCTCTGCGAGAATTCCACATATGTAGTGTCAGCAGGCCCAAGTCAGCAAATCTGGATAAGTACTCACAACCAGCGGCCTTAATGGGCACGGCTACCCTGAGAGAATCAGGAGGCCCAGGACTTTGCAGGTGCCCTTCATCATACAAAACTGATTAAACAAAATAAAATAAAATATTACAATTCAGCTTTTAACAATAAAAGCATAGAAACGATGACCCAACTATTATCATGATTATCAAATGACTTACAGTGTGTGACTAACAATGCAGCCGCTACAATGTAGCGCAATCCAAATGCAAAAAACCACGTTAAAGCTGAAACCGCGAGTAGAAAGTAACACTGGCACATTTTACAAGATTGTAACATAGATTACTTTCAACAAAACTGTTGGAGGGGTGGACTGTACAAAGGAGGTTGTCAGGGGCCCAGCTAACATTTTGTCTGCCCACAGCTTCTAGTGATGGCCCTGCACACAATAGTCACCTGACTTCTCACGTTATCTTTATCGATGGACAAATTCTTGGAGGGGAAACAAGAGACTAACTCTGGTTTTAGTCTGTTTCTCTCTCTTGGAAATCTTCTGGGCTTGCATCATTAATATACGTGCCCAATAATTCCTCCATTCAGCATGCCAGTGGCATCAGGGCAGCACACATTATTTCAACATCCTTGGAATTAAATAAATGAAGTCCAACTGATGCCAAAAATAAGAGCAGCAAAAATACCCAAATATAAGTCATGAAAAACATTCTGTTAGAGATTTGTAGGATACTCTTCTGACAGTAGGTGGCAGACAAGGCCCTCAGAGAGATTTGCACAGGGTCAGTAGGCCCCCCTTCTGGTAAAGCTGTTTCATAGAAAGAAATCCTAAAAGTATCTTGTTTTATTTAGCATCAGGACTAGCATCACTCCAGAACAATGTGCAGGGATGGAAGAGGATTACACTAGCCACTGTTTTCCCACTGACATGTCAAAATGGCCACAGGGTGAAAGGTCATTAGTAATGAAGACAGAGGCTGAGAGAGGTGATTATAACCACCCCACAAATGCTTTGTGGTAGTTTTGTTGAGGATTGCAGGGCTTGGTATTCAGCATGTCCCACCCAGATTAGCCAAGCACCGTGGTTTGTCACATTTGTGAACAAATAGAGAATGAAAGGGACTGATCAAGGAAGGCAGTGGTATATGCAGTCCTGACATGTCCCTTTGAGAAGGGAGAACAGCCACAGGCCGCTGGTGTGTGCCTTACAGTTTAACTGGGACCTCAGATTTGCTGGAGATCCTACAGAAAATGTTCCTCTGTCATAGCACTTTCACCTCTTACTTCTTGTTCTTCTTCTTGTTCCTCTTTTCTTGCGTGTCGTCTGTATGCCAGGGCTGGAACTCCACCCTCACAAAAAGTTTAAATCACAGTTAAAGAGTTAAGAGTAAAAAAAAAAAAAAACTCATCCTATAATTGTTGTTTGAGGATTAGGTATAAAAAAACATAAAGGAGTATGTACAATGAACTGTTAGGTTTTATGGAAAAAACACACACACACACACACACACACACACACACAAATATGGCACTCATGTTGAACTTCACTACTCGGGTTGTAACTTATTAAAATGTCAAACATCAGCCTGGTATAAAAAATGCACAAAAGACAAGAGTAATTAAAAGCATAGAGAGGATCGGTTAGATCTGGGAAAATATTGGTTATTTCTCATCTGCTGTGAATGTTTATTGTGAAACTACCGTAATGAAATATGCTGCTGCAGCATTTATGCACAGTCAGTAAGTCAGCTGACTTTAACCACAGGAGATGGTGCTGGTGGTGGTGGACACAAGCAGGTGCATCCCTGCCATTTTAGCTGGAGGTTCTGTACTGAAATATCGGATCAAGCAGGCCCACTCAAAAACCTCTCTTGGCACAACAGAGTTGAGCCCTTGTGCAAGGCACCAAGTTTATACAATTTGAGTAAAAATAAGTACTTCGGCAAGTGAATAACACGCAAGCTGCAATCAGTCAGTTTGGGAGATGGTTTCTGCCAAGGTATCAAGTAACACAGTGTCACTTCCAAAGGATATGTCACATATCCTGTGATCACTAGGTGTCGCTATTTCCCCTGTTACTTGTTTTTCCTTTATCCTTTCTTTCTCCTTATGAGCCATGTTAATTCAATCAGTGTTTTCAGGTGTTTTTCATTACTTTCTGTTCCCTATATATACTAACCCTGTTTGTTAAGTCCTTTGCCAGTGGTTGTGTTAGTGTAGTCTGTAATGTTAGTTTCACTGGTATTTATGCTTATTGCTATTATTGTTTCTTATTACTTTTGTATGGACCCCTTTCATCTGAATAAACCCTTCTGTATTTAGAGTCAGCCTTCGCCTCCGCACTTCCATTGTCCTGTACATTACACATGGCTTTTTTTTTAAGCAAAGACACAAAAACCATATATCTGAAATCAAAGTGCACACAAGTTCTCCCCCAGCAAAATAGGTGAAATGTGCAATGACTGGGTAACAAAGCCAAGTCCAGGCTTTCTTATCAACAAATTCAGAAATTAACTGGCACCAGCACCGACATGTGTTTTGATAGCTGCTAACTGTTTTATTCTTTGCAGATATTTAACATTTGTGAGCCTGGGGAGGGCACTTATACTTGGACTGCCCTGCACTAAACTACTTTATATTGTTACCTAATGAATGGGCACGAGCTTAAAACCAGATGTTGGGATGTCATGGAGTCATGTTGGACAGCTGTCCTTTTATGGAACACAACATAATACATGGGTGTATATTAAGAGCAACCCAAGCATTAGGGTTCACAGCAGTACGGCTCCTGTAGTGGAAAGTCTCATGGGGTTTTAATTGTGGAAACAAATCAAATGGGTAATTCAGACAGACAATCATAAATGGTGAGCAAAGTCTAGAAGAGCAAAGAATACCCTCTTTTAAACGCTTTTTAAAAACATTTCTTCTGGAGTGTTCGGCACTGAACAACATCTGTAACATGTTATTTTAAGGCCCGTTCATTTTGGCTTGCTTACGTCTGATGAATTCTTCGTGTTTTTACAAGTCTCAACATGTTGTGCAATTCTGCCATAAAACGGACAGATCCTACAGGGCATGTGGCTTTTCTTTCTTGGTGAATACAAAAAAAATGTGTTCAGGGGTCCTGCTCTCCTGTAGAATATATCATGGCATACGGTGGCTGTATTGCTGGCTGTGTACATGTAACAAAGGCCACCTTATCAGAACTCAGACCCGTGTGGCCGCTGCCGGTAAAGCACCTTAAACAGCAGCACACCGAAGTAACAGGGTTTTCAGGATTAGCCTGCTGAACTAAACACCCAAGGCCTCTGCTTAGAGAACCAGTCAACCTTATGTTTTGGCTTTGTGGGTCACGACTACAGTGGAAATATTGTTCTCTAGGACATAGATGGCTGCGTCTCATAACCCATAACTTAATGTACACTGTCTGTGAACATGGCTGAGTTTTAAGGCCTACAACCTAATGCGCGTTGTCTGTGCGGTCGGCTGCAACGAGTCATTAGTGCTCCGAAACACACAGAGCACTCGTCCACGTTTGGCAGGGAGCCCAGAGGCTGGCTGTCTGTGTGCACGAGCCTTTGTGTGTGCATGTGTGTGTGCGTGTGTGTGCATGTTTGTGTGTGTGTGTGTGTGTGTGTGTGTGTGTGTGTGTGTGTGTGTGTGTGTGTGAGTGAATGTGTGCACTCGAGCTACACTGTGACTGGGGCCCCACACGAAAGAAAGATAGAGAGACAGATG
>JABJVR010000713.1:7500-20547 GCA_025773905.1 Chitala chitala | reverse complement strand
AACCTGGAGCCCATCCCAGAGCACATAGGGCGCAGGGCAGGGGACACCCAGGGCGGGGCGCCAACCCACCACAGAATTCAACTTGTCAATACTAATAATTATTATTATTATTATTGTTGTTGTTGCTGTGTTTGTTGTCGTTGTTGTTATCATTTTTGTTTTAGTACTAACATCAACTACAGTACAACAACCACAGAAAGGCATAAAATGCAAAACATGACAAGGCTTTTTATGGCTTTAAACTCACAATTTGTCTTGAGTGAGTGTGATTTGTTTTCATTAAAAATCCTATACTGATAAACGAGTCCTTTTATTCATCTCCATTTTCTTGTTTATGAAACGCCAAGTCTAGGTGCAGTGGGACTGCTGCTCCCGGCTGCAATTACTTCGTGGTACACATAATTACACGACACTCTGTGAATTAAATATAGTTGTAAAACTGTGGTAAATACAAAAACTATAAAAATTTAAATTACACTTAAACATGTCACTGTGTTTAATTAATGAAATGTGTTCTTTTGGGAGATTCGTCAAAGCTGTGTCCAGAAATAGAGCCGCAGTACACCAAGCATGGAAATGTCAAGATAAAATTAGGAACACGTGAAAAGTGTTGCTGTTCTAGCAGCAGACCTGTACACAGAAAGACACCACAGCTGCTTTAGATGAACTCCATCATAGTTCATCACATAGCCAGAAAGAGGATCACAGGCCAGAAACTGAGCATCTCTACATAGCCTAGAACATTCCACAGTCCAGACAGAGAACATGAGCACTTCAAATTAGGCACTGATGTAACCTGAGACAGGTGGTGGCCACACCCTTTTATTCCTGCTATAAACATCCCATTACCCTCATTTGTGGCTGAGAGGTCAGCAATCAGTAAGGGCAACTCCACAAGACGGAATCCCTAACCACTATGCAACAGTTGCCAGTGACACAAGTGGTTTTGTTAATTGTATAAGCACCCGGTTTAAGACTTTCACACGGGCTGCAGAATAAAGCAAAGACGTCACTAGGGAAAATATCACAGATAAATTAGGGAGAAACACATTACAGAGAACACAGAAGTGACTTTTCAGTAGGACCTAGCCAGACATGTTGAAACATTCCACAGAGAGGGAAGGCATGCAGACTGTGAATTGAGTTACATCACGAATGAGTGGCAACCTTATTAAAGTCTCTGCCTCGGTGTCTGACAGTGTGACATTTTGTACGCTGTATACCAGGTCACGATGATCCTGTGTGTATATGCATACAGTCAGCCTCCAGTGGTTGCTAACAGCAATAAAACCGGCTTTCTCCTGGGCTCATTGGCCTTGGACTGGGAGCATTTATGTCAAGCACCTGGGCTGGAAGGTTTCGTTTGCCCAGACTGGCTCCTGTAGTGCCCTTCAGGGCTGGCAGGGTGAGCAGCAGTACTGCAGATATGGCCTCTATTTCAGGAAGCTGGCACAGTGAGGTGGGTTAATCTTTAATAAGCAAACAGGCTACAGCCTGGAGCCCAGCTTTAGTGCCCACTCTGTTTGCCGTGTGGCTTTTAATAACCATTAGAGTACATGTTAGCTGGGGGTGGGGTGTATCTAAAAAATACTACGTATTGAAATCATGCATGTAATTTTATAAGACCTAAGTGTTTAAGGTTTCTGTAAGGATGTTCATGAATTTGGTAATTGCTAGCATGCTTACCTGCATGATCTATCAGTATTAAAATGCATAACTCACTAAACACTAAACATAGTGGCAATGGTAGAACTTACCGCACTAGTATTGCACTGATAGTGTTTAGGTGTAGGTGAGATTGACTGCATAATTTACTGTGCTTTGTATACATACTTCTGTGATGTTATTATATATTACATAATTTTAAAAGTGGTCTGAAGAGTCTGTCCAATGACTGACACAAATAAATATGAATAAAAAGTGCAATTTGATGCAGTAATGAAAGCTTATCTTGTCTCAACATGGGTACTGAGGTCACTGTTTTTGTTGCAAAGTGGAAAATGAAAAGGGTAAATTAGTACTATTACTGCTTTACCATGGCTACAGCTGTAATGGTTCCATTGATTACCTCAGAATTACTGGGATACAGACACAGAAGGATATCTGGCATTTTCTGCTGACATGCTGTGAAATCTGTCACTCACTGGACCAAGAAGTATGACCTACAAATGTTTTCGATCTCTCTCTCTGTCTGTCTGTCTGTCTGTCTGTCTGTCTGTCTCTCTCTCTCTCTCTCTCTCTCTCTCTCTCTCTCTCTTTCTGTTTCTCTTCCTCTCTCACTCGCTCTCTGTTTGTCTGTCTGTCTCTCTCTCTCTCTCTCACTGTCTACATAATAAATGTAAATTGAATTACAGTCCTTGACTTCCTTAAAGTTGGTTTAGTCCAAATTGACTGCTGTGATGTCACATGAACAGGAGGTAGCTGCATGCTTAGCTCATCTTTTATTTGAACGAGGTGATATAAATGTGCTATTTTTGGTCTTTGTTCCACTGAAGTGTCTCAAAGGGTGGTGATGTCACCTCACACGTCTATGCTTGCAGGTTCAATTCTGTTCCCATTTGGACGTTTCTGTGTGTGTTTGAAGTTATTGTGTTCTCCTCGGTACAAAAAAGTGTTCTCCCTGGTAGAAAATCTGCAGTAACTTGGTGCCCCACCCAGTGTGTCCCCTCCTTGTGCTGTAAGCTGCCTAGGATAGACTCCAGCCCCCACCCCCACAACTGACCCTGCATTGTGTAAGTAGTACGAGCAATGGATGGATGTCACTTGCTTCTACAATAAGAATGCAACATATAATAATTTCACATATTACAATAACAAAATAAATGTAATTTCCCACATTTGAAAAGAGGGGGAGCTTTATGGGTTCTGCTGCATGTTACAGAAAATAATGTGTCAGACTACAGAATTTTGAGGTACAAATAGTTTAAATCACCACCAAAATTCACACCACCAAAATATTACAGGCATGTCCCATTACTTTGAACTGGTATGACACCACTGTTTCAAATGGATATTAAAAGCAAAGAACTGAACTTAAAGAACACTGAAATTGTCTTGTAATCACTATTGTCTTGCAATATTACATGGGTATATTAGCTGTTTTCATTTCCCATTGTTTTATGTTTTCTCATTTCCTCTGTTTGTTCGTCTTTTCTAATATCCCAAAGCAATGTAGGGACTCAGTTAATTGCTGATTTTTTATTATTAGTTATTATTAACTGTGTCAGCAATAACCAAGATTACCCAAAAGCAAGATATCGAACATTCTGTAAAGATAACGAGCTTTGCAGCTCAGGTTTGGTGGCCATAATATAGAAAAAGTTTAAAAATTTAAACTGATTACAGTATAATAAAATGTGCTTCAATACAAATGTTGCATTTATATGAGATGAAACTGGTTACTGACTTGATTGTATACGATGGTGACTTTAAAATGCGTGAAGGTATCTAACTGTGAAAACTGCATATAACCAGCTAGCTAAATAAATAGAAAACTTAAAAAAAAATTGTGCAATTAGTTTCTGTGTCTTTGGCTACAAACTGAAACTCACGCAACACAGTAAAGCAAGATCATGTCTTACTCTGTGTATGTACTATTCATTTACTAACAAAGAAAATGTATTATACTTAGCCTTTTTTACATGGTGCCCATGGGCTGGCCTTAAAGTATGCAATCCTGCCAGTATCTCAGTGTTTTGTTGTTGGTGATATAACACTGGATGGCCTTCAGACCCACAAGCACCTCTGACCACAATTTCAAAAGCAGTGACAAACAGATCTTCACACCAACCTTTTCAGGGCTCAGAACCATCACTTTCACGTCTTTTCACATGTGGATTGGTTGCGTTGTGAGCTGGTGTTATAATTAATGTTTCCGAAGACACTGTTTATTATAGAATTCATGCTGACTGCTCCCACTTACAAACTGGATATGCGCTGAGATAATTATAGACGTGACTCCCAGAGTGCATTTTGCTGCCAGCTTTCTGGTTTTTAAGTCACAGTCATGAGTAACGACACGCAGCAGGGAGATACCATTAATTTGTGGGTATTGGGAGCGTAATGTGCTGGTTTTCAGGAAGCAATAAACGTTCTACTGATTGTGCCACAAAAATTGATTGAAATGCCAGATGCTTTAGCACTTTTTTACTTGTAGAACAGAATTCCTTTGTGAATGTTTGAGTAATAAACCAAGTTTAGACCGACAGATCTCCTGGCTTGCACATTCATTTTGGAGATTAGATCTGTCGCTTCTTGTCAGGGAAGGGGGATGGGTGGCTGAATTTAATGGCTGTTTTTGCACTTCACACAGGAAATGTTCCTTGAGAAAAGTAAATAAATAATGGAAATTCAGAAATATAAGAAGAAAAGTAAAGTTGAAACAAACCTTTTGTTTTTGGTGTTTTGCTTGTGTTGATGGTAATTGGACTGGTTAGATCCTGATTCACTTCTCACCTATACAGCATATAAGCAGTTTCTTCATTCCCTAAAAGAGCAGGACTTGGAAATACTGCAAGATCAGTGGCTAATAGATCATGTATCCTTATGTGTCATGCATATGCATAGAGCACTATGGGTGAATATGAGGCTTACTTTCCCGTATGTGTGTCTGTGTGTGCCTCTGTCTGTGTGTGTGTGTGTGTGTGTGTGTGTGTGTGTGTGTGTGTGTTTCACTCTTTCACAGCATAGCCTTCATGCCCCACTGGGTTTTGCAGCCCTTTGTTCACCAGCTTTAGTCTAACGAATGAATTAAGCTCTCTGATCCTGTGGCAAGGCCTGCTAGATGAAAGGCTAACAGAGCACGAAAAGAAGGTGAAGGATGGAGGAAGACAAGGAGAACATGAGAGGGAGAAGCCGAACCCCCTCCTTCCCTTTACCAGGTGGCTGGGGGCTCTATGCAAACATAGAATGGTGGCATTGGTGGGTTGAGTTTAAGGAGGCAGAGTGATCACCGTGGAGATTTGGCTCACTTTGGACAGAGACAAAACAGCACAAGTGATGCTCAGACATTATTCAGAGATAAATGTTCAGGGTAATCCTTGTTTGATGGCTTGCTGTTATGGGTGATTTTTATACATCTATTTAACAAGAATCAAGACAGTAATCATTGAGTGCATATATAACTTCTTATTTGGAGCTGTATAACCTCTTTTTCAGTTAGGCTTCTGTATAACCTTTGCAGGCCTCTGTCAGCACACATGGTGCTTTCAGTATCATTAGCAACTATTGCCAAGGTCACCGTGCCAGCTGCATGATAGCACACAAGGAATGTTAGTGTCATTAATAACTTTTGCCAGCATCACTGTGGTGCCAATATGGCAAGACCCCGTGGCAGATGCAGAGTAAGACATTCATGATGTACTACTTGATAGCGGATGGTCTGAGGGTGTGTGAATATGTGGTTGGTAAAATACGATGTCATTGGTTGATTCTTTAGCCACACATTACAACTGCATAAAACATGGTGAAAGCTTGAGCGTGCCTCTTTGCCAAAAACACCAAGTGTGTCAACTTGTGTCAAGGTTGTTCTGCAGATTAACATTTCCTTGTTGTCATTCTTGAATAAGTACTTGCCAAAACCAGAAACTCTGAGGTGTTTGCCTCTATTCGGGAAACCAGGACTTGAAATCATGAACAGGACTGGACAAAGACAGCATCAGAGAGCCCTGCTGCTGAGATGGTCTGGGCAAATTACTCAAACAATGGTGGCACAAAAAACAAGGTAAACCAGTTTTGCTTATGGTTTAGGGTTATGTGTGATTTGCCCTACTGCTGTACTCAGTGGTAGGTTGTGAGACAGTCTCACGAAATTTGAAAAGAACCAAAATTATCTAAATTAAGCTTCTGGTTTCAGATAAGTATGTGTGAACTGTATGGGAGAAATCCCCCAGGTGGGTGTGTGTGTGTAAATCCTGGAGAATACTGCTCTGTTGTGACAGAGGGATAGATTGGCAGGTCCTGCAGAATACTGCTTTGCTCAGATAGCAGAAGGCTGGATTGGCAGGTAAAAAGTCCTGTAGAATAACACTTTGCTTGGATAGCAAAGGGCTAGATTGGCAGGCAAAAAGATCTGCAGAATACTGCGTTGCTGTATCGAGGAGGAGTGTCAGAAGGGCATCAACAGAGGGATGCATTGGCAGGCAAAGGTCCTATGGTATTTTGCTCTGTTGTGTACAGGAGGTGTGTCAGAGGAGGTGTGTAAAGAGGGCTGCATAGACAGGAAAGATCATTGTGTTGCACTGCGATGTTTTTCTGTGCTGTGAACACTATATGTTGAGTGTGAGTCAGGGTTTTAAAACTGTTTTACATCTGGCTGTGTTGTAGTTGTACTGTGCTTTAATGTTTGCTGTTTAAAGTATTTGAGAAAACCTTTCTTATACAGGAGAAACACAACAATACAGCAGTTATAAGGCGTGGCCATAAGACATTAAATCTTTTCACTATCTAACTAACATCAGGGCTGCTATGATAGTGTTCATGCCTTCCCATACCACAGGTTTTATCCAGCTTTGCTTCTGTTATTGTTGGCAGTCTTTCAGGGTTGTTGACTTGTTGTCTGGTGTTAGATTCGTTATGGGTTCCGTTGGACAGATGAGTGCTATTTCATGACATGGAATTCTTGTACTTTGTCCTGTACTATTGTTTTGGGACAGTAGAGGGCAATGTTGCCCCTATACTTTGACATTTCTGCAGAAGGTCCTTTGTTCCTCACATACTCTCTTTGTGTTTGACAATGAATAGGCAAAATGTAACATTAGTTTAATTAATCAAATCAGTTTGGTGCAATATTTAACCAAAATTATGTTGCAGTTTCAGCATCTTGAATTTTTCCAAGCAGTTTTGGCCTGCATGTTTGTAGGTTCAGTATTTCTGTTTTTGTACAGTGTCATTTAAAATTGCAGTAGGCTTCTAGGTATTCAGAATAATTAGATGTACCAGAAAGAGTAAGAAAATTTTACAAAGATTCAGTTTCTCAGAAGAAATCTTGTAGATTTTTTTACTGCAAACCAAAAAAAAAAAAAAAAAAAACGTTAAGACTCCAATTTCTTAACAGAACACATTAGAAACATTACGCTCACAGAGTCAATGCTCAGAGAGAGCCAATGCTTAGCACCTTCAGTAAAAACCTTTAGTAAAATTGAGTCATTACCAAATTATACCATTAGATGTCAGACCTGAGTCAATCATTTCCCTGTAGAGAAAACAAACATCACCCTTTTTCACCTAGTTAAAAATATCTTAAAATGGCTGTAATTTGTGCGTTTAAGCCAGACAACTAATAGCAAAAGAGTCAAAAGACCAACTTGGTATCTTTGTGGTGTTCTTTTCTAGTTTTATAGATTTCCACTTTAAATTTGACAGGCTGGTTGACTCAAGCAACAACCTGTTTTTACATCTAAGACTATTTTGTCAGCAGTATTGGCACAAACAAATACCTAACAATGTTTGAATGTTTGACATTGCAGTTTTTCACCAAACAGTGGAACTCTACTTAATCGGCTACAGCCTACACCATCAAGAGATAGGAGCATTGAGCGGAAACAATCTCATGAAGAACTCATCGGCAGACCCCATCATCTACGCCAAGAAGTCCAATTATTGATGGGCTGAGCACAACATGCTCCACGCTGATAATAGATGGACTCAGGCAGGCACGGAATGACTACCCAATGATGTCAAAAGACCACATGACAGGTCAGGCATATGGTGCTCGGGAAATCTTCAAAACACTTCTGGGAGCAGTTAGATCACCCTACCTTCAGCACTCATTACCAGCCCTGTAACACCCTGGGTCATTCACATTGGATGACCTTTGGTAGGAACTAGGCACTCTGGGAAATCACATTGGTATCTGACCTCCAGGACTGAATAAAAGATCATCCGAGCAAACAAATTGTTTATGTTTTCTTTTTTTATATATTAATCCCATTTTTTTCACCTGATGGCTCAGGATTGTCATAAATATAGACATGGATTTGACTGAATTTGTCAGGTGATATACAATATGATTTTAAAGCAGCAGAGTGTGATGACATTACATGATTCTCAAAATACGCTATATAAAATGTCAACTGAAAGAGATTTACAGACGTGTCAAAAGATCAATAGCACTGAATGACATGACATGGAAGAATGGTAATATAATGGTTAAAGACCAGAAGTTATAATAGAACTGTGAAACTGCTGGTATTTAATAGGAAGTGTTAAAATAACAATTTGGCAAGAACCTGAATTTAACTGGGGCCATCTTATCACTACAGTTATAACTTTCATATATTTTCTTACCCAGAATGCGTTAGCAAATATCAAGCCGTAAAAAGCTGTGCATAAATGGAGGAATCTGGATATTGCTTAACATTTATTGGAAACATTACTATTTTCAGTGTCTAATTCCTTCTGAATACCCAGATGCTAAGAGTACATTAGCCGTAAACTGAAATAAATGATGTGGTAAAAGCCTACAGTGTTTCTGTTCATTACCTGGAATGTGTCCCTCTACTCTGCACCCTCCTGTCACACAATGTTGTCCAACACAGCAGTGACAAATGGCTCCCCTTTGTTTTTAACTCCTCCAGGCTCTGCGGCTTCCTCAGAGATCACCAAGACTTATTTAGTGCCCTAGGAAACCTGAAATACCTCCCACCCATCACGACCACTTCTGCTCCAGTCTGCTGTTATGATGTCGCAAGCGAGGGTGGGGGGTGAGTGTTGTCTTATGGACAGCACTGTGTGTGTGTTGGTTGAGGACACCGGTCCTCGTCCCAGCCTGGTCACAGTCCTAAGACATTATAAGGATGTAGGACAACCATCTTTGCAGCAGCTGATGAATGGTCACATATTGAAAAATGATTCATTTTTGTGATAAATTTATCACAGTGCCGTGATGACGGCAGCCCCTCACGATGGCCATGCACTGACGGCACAGCGTAGGCTGTTCCTACTCGTGACAGCATACGTTACGGAAAACGTGCTGCTTCGCCCTCCATTGGGCCGCCTATGCGCAAGACATGTCTGAACAACCAGCTGCTCATGGAGGCAAAGTGCTAAGCTGCTGTACATGATCCAGACCACCGAGGCCCCATTCCAGATTTGCCGTGTGTTAGGGCACTGAACACATTACATTCCATAATTGAGTTGTATTAGATTACTGAAGACTGAGAAGTTATCACCGTATACTGTTACTCAACACATTCAGCCTAGAACAACATTGAAGTAAACTACTGAACATTGTGCATCCAGGAAATAAATGACTCTAACTTACTGAACAAACCATATGACAACAGAATGTAATATTTATGCATTTTGGTTCATTTAGCCAATTACTGTATTGTATTAATCAACCGAGCAATATACAATCAGTCATGATTTTGACCGTAGCTGCTTTGTCCTTTTAGCACTGAACTACAACTAATAAGGTAGTGAATACTTGTAAGTGGTCTGCAATATACTTTAAAACGTATTACTATATAAAATGACTTTTCAAAGCAAAGAAAGACCATACAACAAAATATACTAAGAAAAAATATAGCCCAACATATGGTGAAAAACTGCGAAGCCGCATGCTGCAATAAAATTCACACCACAGAGCCCTGTGAAAGAGTGAATGTCTTTCACATTTACAATCGATGAAACCATGAAAAAAGTATCTGGAAATGTGTCCCAACAGAATACCAAGGATGACATCTTCAAAACTGCATTTCAAAATCAATGACTATGATCAACAAATTCATTGGTGAGCAGCAGTGAGAATAATACGTGACAGCAAATATAGCACCCACAGACACACAGAGCCGCACACACACAAACCCTGTCCTCGCTTTATCTGCTGAAGCCCGCTGACATTTGGGATAGCGGCCACGTCATTGCCAAGGCGACCGCAGCGGGCGTGAAATGGGGGGGGGAGAAAAAGGCTCTCTCCGTCTTGTCTCATGGCTTGACATTTGGCCAACACTTTAAGTCAGAGGTCTGAGTCAGTGCCAGGCTGGGCTGTGAAGGGAATCTTAATCTAATAGGCTCCCCCCCTTCCCTCTGTCTCTCTCACTTCTTGTTCTCAGTCTTTCACTCACCCCCCCTCCTCACCTCATCTCCTCAGTGGATTTCAGTGTTTCAGGAAACAACAGGTCGCAGATGTGTAATTAAAGCTGTCACCAGGATGGACAAGCAGACCAGCTGTGTACCTCCATGCTTCACACTTTTGCTGGGTCATCTTTGTGCCAACCCAACTCCCCAAAAAAAAAACACAAAAAAAAATCTCATTAGTGACCTCCACTGAGGCCTTGTTTATTTGTTTACCCAGGACCTCTTTGTGTATGTTTTCAGACTAGTAAGAGGAGGGTGGAAAATTTTGGAAAGGGGTCTGTCTATGCCATTTATATGGCTGGATGGTTTTCACAAGTTGTGCTGAGAGGGCACAATCCTCTCTAACTGTTCCCCCCTTCCCCCCTGCCTTTTGATTGGCTGGGCTGGAGAATGAAGATAGTTTGTCCCTATCACTGTCCTAATTTAAGAGCATCGGTAACACACATAGCTAATAACATCTACAATGAAATTGACTGTATAACAACAGACAGTGTCACAGAAAAGCTTTGAAATGGGCATCCAGTTCAGATTTTTCAGTGGGGTGGCTGAGCTGTGGCCAATGAATTTCATGGGGTGACACAATGACATCAGCAGGGCTGGTGTCATCTGGTGCAATAATGAACGTCACGTTACCAGCTGTGGTGGAGGAGTGCAGCTTGCAGACGAAAATTTCCAAAGTGCATCCCCTGCAAACGAATGACTTAGCAAAATTAAAAAAAAAAAGGTGGCCACACTTGTGGCTGAAGGTTTGAAAGGAGAGGCCATCTGCGCCCTGCCCTGACCATCCTTTGGTATGATCCTGGCATCCAGCTATGTTTAACTGGCAACAAACAATCTGCATCAAGTAGTTAAGTGTTGAGGTTGCAAGCCTTTAGCCAAGACAATGATAAAGTAAACTCCAGAGTGAGTGACTAAATGATAACTTAGATGGCTGCTTTTACACTTACTTTAAAATGTGGAGTAAATCACAGTCATTCCAGCCAAGTGTTGGGCTGTTTAATGTCATTCAGGGCTGCAGCAGCGGTAAGTGGGCCCACAGGGGATGGTGCTCCGCACGTCCAGAGCTCATTTTGAGAGCCATTATAGCTCCGTTCTTCTCCTACTATCACATGAAACCCAGCCTAGGGTTAAACACACCTGTCTGAGCACAGTGGACATCGAGAACAGAAAAGGTTAAGTCACACCTCTCCATTAAATCCCACTAAAATCACATCTGTGATTAGAACCTGTGCCAGTCAAGATTCAACAGATGTGCTTTAAATGGTATTTTTAACGAATGATTAAAATTGGTTATAGTTATGATAGTGAAGATCGTGTCTGTAGAAGTGCATTCTCAGACCTCTCTGAACATGTGAGCCATAAAATATTGCACAGTGAGGTGCAGAGTTTCTGCGGAAAGTGAACGTCAGGGACGGGGGCTTCAAGGGTGGACCGTTTCAGTGGGTGGGGGCCGTGTGGCATAAGAGAGGCGCAGGTGTCCAAGTAGCAGAACCCACCTGTACCTTTGCTGCTCCAGGGCTTGGAGGCAAAGCACTGAGAACTGGCTGTAGATAGGGGGGCTGAGACGGTGGAGGGGGGAGGGGGGGCTGAAAAATGGAGAGACTAAACGATACAGACAGATCGAGTGGATGAGAGAAACAGATGGGGAGAGGGGCACAGTGAGGTGTGGGGATGAGGGGAGACAGATGGGGGGGGTACAGGACAGAGAAGAGATAGCAAACTGTAGAGCTATAAAAAGGCAGCAGGAAGCAGATACGAGTGAAGGGAGACAGATTTACAGAGTTGGAGGGGCAGGCAGAAAAAGGCTATGGGGGTACATGGAATACACAGAGCAGAGCAGGGCAATTAAGACAGGAGCACAGGACAGGCTGCTCACGTGCACAAAAAGGAGAAAGACTCTGTTAGGGAGTCTCAGTAGAAGAGCATGCTGGGATGTCAGGGAGCCTGTGGAGAGAGCGGCAGATGATGTGGTGACAGCGGAGGAGGCCGGGCAGTGTGGGAGCAGCCCGCTCTTCGTCACTGCCATGTGCCCACGCTGTGTGGGCCTGCCCTCGCCCACCCAGGCCCCTCCAGCCACACAGCGTAACTTCGCACCCGTCGACCTCACCTCGCCGCGCTCTCCTCCGGGGGGGCCGTGGAGGCAGTGAGACGCAGCAAGATCTTTTTTTAAATTTTGTTTTCTGTTATCAGATTTGACAACCTGCCACCGTGGCATACACATTCGTACACGCACACACGCGCGCACGCACCCGCACCTTTCCCCTCTCTGAGTCAGGAGATGCTCCAGCTTCTTCGTCCGCACTGTCGCTCGCCCACGGTTCAGCATGTGACTGTGCCCTCTGCAGCGGTCGCAAGCTGCTCCCTCAGCCCACGGACGCGCGTGCGGTGGTGCCAATGTGCACGTGTCGCTGCGCAGGGAGGGGTCCTCACCAACTCCAACACAAGACCAGGCGGTCTGCGCAAGCAATGTCAATGTCTGAATCAAAAAATTAAAAAAAAAGAAAGAATCTATTCTTCCAAAACTGACTCATTTCATTAAAGCTTAAAGTATTTTCAGTGTGGGGATGAGAAAATAGAGTCACCGTCATTTATTTTTATTTATTATTTGTGGGAGTTTTGTGAGAACAGTACAAAGGCTGAAATAAATAAAAGTACAGTGCTTTGTCATGCACCAGTATGCTCCGTGCCACAAACTGCTGTATGTAAAGCAGGATGCCAAGCGCATCTGGATTGCTGCTGTGTGCGTCATCGTGTCCACATGGCTTGAACAGCAGATCATCCTCCACTTGGGCCGCGTGATAAATAGGTGCTGGATGCTACCTGCGCGACCCTGTTACTTTATGCATGTGCGTTTGTCCGATTTCCACTTAGACCGGACTGTTTGACGTTCAAACACACTGTGAACAAACACCTTGTTGCAATATTTCTTCCCTCTACTAATCTCCTGTCTCCTTTGTCTAAGGGATG
>JABJVR010000713.1:0-5000 GCA_025773905.1 Chitala chitala | reverse complement strand
ATTCCTGTCCCTGGATGAAGGGCCCGGGAATGGCCTCTGCATAAATGATCAACTGCGACCGGGTCTTAACGCAATGTTAAGTGAATGTAAACGCTGTGGCGAATCGCTTGCAAGACTTGCCACTCACTCTGAGGAGGATTGTGAATTTAGCAGCGACGCTCTGGGGTACTGCTACAGAGGAACCTTGAAATCTCAGAAGGCCTCTGCACTCCCCTGATATCAAAAGACAAGGAGCCAATTAAAATTATTCAGGCTTAGGATTGTGGGAAAATAAGAGTTCAGATGGTTAGATGTCTTCTCACCACAAACAGGGACATGTCTCCTTCCACAACGGATGTAAATTAGAATTTGGACTGTATGGTTGGGAGGAGGGCAGACAGCGAATGTGTTGTGACAGCTAGTTTTTCTGATGGTTTTGTGCATGACAGGGGTTTCGCTCCAGCACGACGCCGCGGGTTACCAGAGTGTGAAATCTCATGGCGGTTATCCCATTCTGCCTCATTTACTGCCATGTTGCCCATCGCTCTTACTTGACAAGTTTCTTAAGCATTGGAAAATGCAAGCGTAGGGGGCTGGGTAGGGGGTGACACGGTGGTGGGGAGTGGTGGACGCTGGGTGTGGGGGGATCTGTCATACTGCATCTGGAAGAGGATTCCTGCAAGGCCAGACGCTGCCATGGAAACAGAGGTGCGCACGGTGGAGACTGTCCACCGTCTCCAGTAACGAAGGAGGCCCCCCCACCCCAACTCTCAACTCAAACATGATTGCTGGTGCCGTTTGTTCTGAGCAGCAAACAGCCCACATTGTTGATCCGGCGAGGGAACGGGTGCGCGCGGCACTGAGGGATAGCAGAAGTGCTCAGAACACAGGTGCAAACGGGCCCAAGAGCGTGGCGTGTCCTAGCACGGAGCCGTCAGAAAAATCGACTTTGGATGAAGCAGTAAGTCCCACGCTCGTGAGACCTGCTGTGTGACGAATGCGAGGCGGAAAAACGGCAGCAGAGGGAGAACAAAGGCAAAACAGACGACGCGCAAACTGGAACAGCCTGTCCGAACACAGCCTCGGTAGAATAACTGAGCACCTCTGACGTCAGCCTTCGAGCCTCTGACTCACACAGTTAACTGGGAGAAAATCCTCCGTCTTCCACTGACTAACTGCTACTGGGTACACTCTGAATGGACAATTTGACACCCTGGTAGGATAACTCCTGAAAGGGGACTTATTCACAGGAATGTAGGCAGGCCGATTAAGATTAATCAGTACAGGCACGTGCTGTCTCTCTACATAGACCAAGGTTTATTGTTTGCTCTAACCAAGCCTATGAAGCAAAGCCATCCAACTTAACTGTGTGCATCATTTTGAGTAGAGGAACCCGGTCCATATGCAAGACATAAAATTTCCAGTCTACTTTGCTGCCGAAGATGATCTGCGTTCCCTAACGCATACAAAGTCTGTGCTCATAAAACCTGTAAGCATGATGCTCTCGGTAAGAAGGAGGCGAGGAAGTAAGGGGAAGGGAGAGGATTTACAGAGCCCCGCTTCTCCGTCTGTGTAGCGAGTTTACCATGGTCAGCATCAGCACTATGTGGTTCAGCACTGACCTTTACAGAATCATTGTACTTAAGCACAAGCTCTAACTCCAGTGATTTAAGTGCAACCACAAGGTCTCTAGGCAAGATTAATGTGATAAGGAAAACAAGACAGAACTGAAGAAATATGAACAGATATATCATGTGACTGACGGATTACTCATTTTTACCTCTGAGTTGTATTGTATTGTGTACAGACGGATATGCGCCTAATGATTGCTGTAAGAAAAATGATCAAAGTGCTGTCACGACACAAGCAAAAAAGTAATACAACAGATGATTGTTACTGAAATAATTACTATAGGGGAATTACAATGACCTCTTTTAAAAAATAAATAATAAAATCTGAATTTTAAAGCATTTTTGGGTTTCTCTTTTTTCCTGACGTGTAGATCAAAGCCTGCTAATTAACTGTTTTAAAATTTCAGATCGGGATTTTCTTATAGATTTTTTCAGCTCTTTTTAAAACCTCAGGGAAGACTGGAGAACATTGAAGTGTTAACCTACATGTATAAACGTTGGTTTAGATTTCTGCCTGTAGCAGTCAGCAGACAGCCACCATAAAGATTAGCAGCTAAGATGGTTGAGAGCAGAATAGTATAAACATCTCATACAAACAGGAACATCCCCTTCTAAGGTCAGAAGACATTTATTCAGCAAACAAATAGCCAGGTCTTGTGTTATACCATGTCCCTCGGTTACAAATAGAACACTTTACAAAATTCACAAACAGTGTTGTTTTGGAGCTAAGTAAAGATGTCAGCAAAATTGAGTTACATTTTCTGTTGCATCACATCGTTCCTAACAGGACGCACCTCTTTTTAGAGAGGATATATTCAAAGACATGAAGCACACGCAAATATGTCAGTCAATATGCTGATTTTATATGGTTTTGTCTTTATGCAGCATATGACCCCTTCAGCCTGAATGGGCACAACACTGGTGGCACCTTAAAGAATTAACCAAAAGCACTTAACAAGAGGTTCAAACAAATCCAATACAGGAACTGACAGAGTAACATAACTTAACACTTGTAATAAGTGAAAGAGAAATGAGAGCTGTCAACTTTAATGAGGTACATGGAAACACATCAGAGGGCTGGAAAAGGTAACACTGACCCTCCTTGTAGGTACAGTTGAAGTCTGATTGTGGGAGGAAGGAGAATGTCATAGAAAGGAGAGACAGTGAAATGAGAAGCCTGTTCTTTCCCAGTGTCCCCTTCAAAAAACACAAGGCTGATTCATCTGCAGAGGAAGGAGAGGGAGTGAGGTTGTTTAAAAGGAATTAAGAGCATGAAAGAGGACTAGTCCCTGGAGAGAGGGCTTTCCTAGTCCTGATGCGATACTGCATCCCAGACAGACTGAAAGAGAATTTGTGCAGCAAGTCCAAGTCCAAAAATACTCTCACTCCCCCACAAAGGATCAGACCTTCATATCTGACTAATAGGAAGATCTAATAGGGTGTACATGTATGTTGCTGTAGCTGTTACTGTTTTGCCCTATTCTTAAACAAATGAAACAGAAAGGCATCTGATTTCTGTATTTGCTTGATTGGGATTTGAGAATAGCCTCTGTGTAAAGGGATTTGAAATGCACACTACTTTGTCGTGGGCATCAGCTCGCCTCCCGGAGAGACAGCCCTACCTCAGAGGAGTCTCCTGACTGACATACTTCAACCCAACCTGGATCTGTCGCTCGGTGTAGAGCAGCTTCTGTGAAGGTCTTTGTGAAGGCCTCTTTGAAGGTCTTACTTAGAGACGTGCTGCGCCAAAGCCAGATGAGTCCCTGCTGTCTCTCACTGACTTCTCTTCGCAACGTGTCCAAATCTGCAGGTCACCCTTCACAGTTCTCATTACACAGTCTGTTAAAACGGAGTGTCGGTTGAATGGCGGACATGTCAACAATGCTTGGGAAATGGCCAGAACCTTCCTTGAACAGGAAGCAGGATGGCATTTGTGTTTGGTGAAAACTGAAACGTGCCTCATGGTTACGGGTATCACTCATCTGTGGCCCTCACCGCTCAGCCTTTGTTCCGCTCTGAGAGCGTTGGAGTGGCCCGTGAAAAGAAAGCGTGTTGTCAGTTAATGTGGTTCATTCCCGGTTCTGCTTGAAGTATCAAAACATTTCAAGGTTAGTCATCTAGTGAAATGACAGGCTTACGCCTTCTTTGAAGATGTGGAAATACAAAGCAGGGCCATGTGTTGCTAGAATAAGTTTGAGTGCTGTTTTAAAATCAGCCTTAGATCTCATGCTGAAAACATGGCGCACAGCTACAACATCCCAAATGCGGTTTTAATTAAACGGGGCTCCGTTGAGGAGTACTGCGAGGGGTTCCTACAGGAAACACATCTGTTGACAAGAAGGGACCCTGTGTGACAGGTTCATTGTATGATTAGGAGATGCTAATCACTGTATAAACTCCTGCTTTAGATCACAGGATTGTCTTTCCGTCATACCTTTGACTCCTGGGAGGTGGAGATTGTATTGGCAGTCGTGTCTGTGAAAAGGTCAGGAGTATGCTGTGAATAATAATGATTTTAATTACGCTAACCACCTTATGAGAAGATAAGCACAGGACATCATGGCGTTATCTGACATTTACTAAACTTAAATATTTCTTTGAAATATTGGATGGAAATGCTGAGAAAATTGTGTTTATGACACACACACACACACACACACACACACACACACACTACATTTATGTACCAAAGTATACCATATGAAGGAAACATACGAAAGGTATTACTCAAGTTCACTTCCTATGTACACCAAGGAATTCACAAGAACGGGTATCAGGCAATGCCAAATAATCCTTACTTCATACTAATTTGTTGTTTGTGTTACATTGTTTGAAATCATAAACAGGAGGATGTTGATTTTATTTTGTTGAAAACGGTCCTGCAGTTTGTTTATAGACAGTTGTTTGCGCGTATGTTTGTTTGTTCAACGTGTGCTGCATTGCTGTCAGCCCTCGACGGCAGTGCATGGCTGTGTTTCAGGATGCTTGTGTAACGCATGCGGATTCCCCGTGCTGGTTAAGGCTGCTCACACTCGCGCAGCGTGAAATCCGCAGTGTGTTGAGGAGGGGGGGGGGGGTGCGCGCTGGCAGCACAGACACGGTTTTTCACAGACAGACGCATACAAACACGAGCGGAGACACCTGCTGGTCTGGAATGCCCACCCCGTCATTCCAATGACACCCCCAGCTTGCACCCTCCCACACCCCCCCATACCCCCTGCCGCCACCATTCCGTTCTTTCTGTTTGGGGTGTTACGATTCAATGCTTTCCACCCAGTCAGAGTGTGTAGGCTAGCGAAGCGTGTCACAGTAGGAACCAGTGAATAGTAATGAACTGAGTGTGTGTTTCTCTGTCTGAGAGAGACACAGAGAGCGAGAGAGACGGGGGGG
>JABJVR010000712.1:0-20548 GCA_025773905.1 Chitala chitala | reverse complement strand
TTTTTTTTTTTTTTTTTTTTTTTGTTTTTTTTGTTGTTTTTGTTTTTTTTTTTTTGGGGGGGGGGGGGGGGGGGGAAACCACAGCAAAAGAGAGCAGCTTCTTCCTGCACATACATTTTCTCTCTCTCTTTCTCTCTCTCTCTCTCCCCCTCTCCCTACTCTGATACACACAAGAACATTGTTGAATTACTGTTGCATTTATATACTGCATCCTACCCCACAGTGTAACCTGACTGTAGGTTTTGCTGTGTTGCTTTAGTTGTCTTGCATCCTCAGAAGTTTGGCCCCTGCATCGGTGAATCAGTGATGGACACCTCCTGCAAGAATATTCACACGCATAACTGCCTAATTGCTGCACTCCGTTTTCACCAATCTACATCTATACATGCAGCGCAATTATCAGCCAATAGAGAAATGGAAAACCTGTGTGAAGGAACAACGTAAGCCTGCACAGTTAGTGCAGAAATGCAGCAATTAAACATTACTCTAATCATTTACTGCATTTTTGAACTGGGCTCAGTCACATCACATTGTAACAAAAATATATTTTTAAATGAACACCTCCTAAAATGTAAGAAAGAAACTTATTTTTGAGGTTCAAAGTCTTCTCTTTCATATGTAATATTAATTTGCTCATAAAAACACGTGTCTAAATATATAGACAAAAAACTACTTGCATTACTTTAAAATGAAGTAATAATGTGTTGACCATCCCATCCAAAAACCCCAAATGAATTCTCCCAAATATCAATAAAACACCCGTATAAACTACGATTTCAACAATGTGCAGCACGTAAAACACAACGACAGAACTATTAAACATTTAAGTTATTAATGGACACACAAGGAGCATTCAGGAAATATCACAGTATTACTCATTTCACTACTACTTGTACACAGCATATATACAGTAACACTTTTCATAATGAATGGTATGTTTGACATTTTGACAATTTAAACAAATAACACAATTTGCTGTAGTTAGCTTACTGTACTAACCAAGTGAAGAAAAGCAGTCATAGTTAGAAATACTTCCATCAAAACTGTTTTTTACATTCTTGCTCGTGCACACAGAACAGCGTGCACTGCTGCTGACTCTGACAGCCAGCTGAAATCTCAGTGCAGGGGCACTGCAGAGCCTGTGCTTCACTGCCACTGGCTCATTCACACTCTCGAAGACGATTAACACGTTACCACTGTACTGACACACAGCTGCAAAACTCACTGCAAATACCAATGGTAGTATACAGTAAACTGTATAATGCAGCAATACCTAACTAAACAGTATGCTGCAAGTTCTACCTAACATCATCTCAAAATCATCTACTACCCAAACTTTTATTGTCCTCCTGTGTGGCCAAAACTGCACACTCTTGCAGGTACAGCACAACTGTTACTATACTTAGGGAACCAAATTACAATCCAACCCATGAACAAGTCCTTCGAAGGCAGCAGACATACCTGTCCCAAATTACAGTCCAATCCATGAACAAGTCCCTCAAAGGCAGTACAAATACCTGTCCCACACCTTGTATCAATTTTGCAATTAACTGATCAATACAATTAAGCTTGTCACAGAGTTTTATTCAATATTTTTTAACCTCCACATCACATTTTTTCTCAGTGTACAATTTTCATGCAGTACCATTGAAAAGCCACAGTATTAACTATGGCACAGCTCAGCTGTAGCTGCTGACTAACCAGCTAAGCATTCACAATGGTGGAGATACTGAAAAGAGTTGTGACATTCAGGTCGGACACATGGAATCACTTTGGCTTTAGTAAAAATCAGAGTCTCTTCAATTGGACACGAGTAATGTGGTTCGTAGGCTTTGCCACACCAGAATAAAATACTACCAAAACACAAATCTTTGAACACATCTATCCAAACATCACCCTATGAATAACACATCGATCCATGCCAGCCAAAACTTTAAACAATGCAAACTGCAAAACAATCTTGATTCTGAACTCGCAAAAAAATTACAATCCAAGGTGTAGTAAATTGTCTACTTCTGAAATATTAAAGTCATTCTACATGTTTTTTTTCCCCCCACATTTGCCATTTTATAAACAAACACGTGCTTTGTCTGCACAAAGAAATCCATAGTTTATGTAACTGGGAGTTGAGATGTGCAACAATTTATTCATGATACTGACTCATCTTTTGTAGTTAAAAGCTGTTAATGCAGGTTAAATACGACCTGTTGCAAATTTTAGTGATTCCATTATTTCAATATTGTGGTGCTAACTATCAGGATACAATGGTGATATCAAGACAGTGGTATTGTGACGAGTATCATATCATTGGCTAGTCAGCAAAATCTGGTTCTATTGCAAAGCCAACAATCTGCCGCCCATGCCCCAAAACTACATGGAAAACTGCAACCTCCATACACTGAGCATGACTAAGTGCCCTTTCTAAAGTGAACCCACACGTTGCAGGATTCTACATTTTTCACAGATATTTCTCTGTCTGTGATTTACGTCTTACTTTTAAACACGTCAATCTGACAAACATACATATTGGTTACACATTAGAAATAGTTTCGAACCAATAACGTATTATGGATCCAAAAATTAAGCTGACAGCTGAAAAGAGAGAAGGCATACGTGTTACAGCAGTGGGCGATGGACAACCAACTGTGCTTAAATGTGCAGTGTGCAGCCCCAGTGTGCAGCCCCAGTGTGCAGCCCCAGTGTGCAGCCTCAGTGTGCAGCCCCAGTGTGCAGCCCCAGTGTGCAGCCCCAGTGTGCAGCCTTGTCTATCAAGAGCCAACAAGAAGCCAAAGCTTCACACATCTTAAAGTAGCATCCAGGCTACGTCCTGCTTGCTCACCAGTACGTGGTCAAATATGAAAGTTCTCCAAATGGAAGTGGGGGGGAAAAAAAAAAAAAAAAAAAAACCTTTGTTGAAGGAAAAAATAGTTATGAAATTGCATTGAAATCTCACTGTCCAAGCAAGATCTTTTAAACTGTGAAAAGACTTAAGTGGATTCCTTCTGAGAAGCAAGTTGAAACATTTTGCCACTTATAGACGTGCATGTATCTATGGCCACTGTTGCATATTTCAAATTTCAACGAGTGACACAGTCAATATAAAATGGCAATTAATATAAAAAAAATTAAGCTCATGTCACAAAACTTTAGGCCTGTTTTATTCCCTAATAAAACCAACATCAGTACAATGATTTTACAATAGACTGAACATAAACAGGAAGAATAGTTTTGTAGTCCTCAGCTGTTACAAAATGAAACAAATCTGGTTGGCAAAAATGCATCACCAAACTTCCAATTTTATAATAAAATGTGATAAAGATGGGGAGCAGGACAGGAAGCAACAGAGGTCATCCACCCCTTACAGCTTGTCTGGTTGCTCCTGGCAACAGGAGGGCGAGGGGTATTTGTGGAAGTCTCTTGGTTTCTTGGCCTGACATAGAGATGGCCTCTGCAGACTCACAAACATCAATATCACCCTCTTATTGCTATGTTCTCCAATCACAACAGCTCCATGGTGGTTACGCTTTTTTATAGGCATTTAAAACATCTATTTGTGGCTTGTGCCTCTGCCATAACTGAACTATTAAAGTAAAAATGCATTTGCACCCATTTTTGCGGTCAAGTTGCACGTCACATTACGAATCACACCCATCATAAGAGTAGTTCGTCGACTTGCACTGAACTGTGGACACCAAACTAAATGGTTCACCTTTGTTTTGGGAACCACTGCATCCATAAATTTTTTTTAAATATAAATACTATATTACAAAAAACATCCTCTAATAAACCTCTATAGAAAAAATGCCAACAGAATTATTACTACTAGCAAAACCAAAACTTTAATTAATGAAATTGTTTTAGTTAATAATCACACTGATCGACAACACCCATAAACAAGTGTTAAAGGATAAATGCAGAAGTTCTTCCAAGGTGCAACATATGATTAAAATCAATCAACTCAACCAATCCATATCTACTGCGATATACTGAAATCCTATACCTTGCTCTGTTCATGTGTCATACTTTTAAATCCTGGTATCAGAAATTCCACAAGAGGTTTATCTCTGAATCCTGTAAACATAACTAAAATAAGAGGGAAAAGCTACACAATAGGGATGTAATGGTATACTCAACTATAAGCTGATAAGGTATTATTCCCGATACTGGGTTCACAATTTGATTTTCTCACAATATCCAAAACAAAATTTGACTTAAAAACATTTTATTTTGAGACAAAACGCAAAAACAACACCAAAGTATGTTTCTTCTTCTTCACAGGCAGTGGCTGGATCTTTTCCTTGTGGCGGCCCTGTAAACACTGTCTTGCTGGTGTTAACAGTCGTGTAAGCAAGAGTTTCCCAAACTGAGGAACACACACTGGTGCCAAGTCTTGAACCCACACAGAAAAGCCCAGTGGGTGTGTAAATTGGTAAATACATTTTGTCATAAAAATGCCATTTAATGCATACCACATTAAACATTATTTATAAAATGTTCAAGCATAATTTTCCTACATATAAAAGTTTAAAAGAGCAAATAGAAAAGAAAAAAAAAAAAATTACTACACATTGAGTTGTAAGCGTGCAATCCAAGTCAAGCATTAGGAAAAATTAAGAAAAACTACAGAGTTGTTTTTTTTTTTGTTTTTTGTTCTGCAGCTGCTGAAAAATGGACAGTGGATTATGAGGACAAAGGCAAAATAAATAAATAAATAAAAACATTCATTTGATATAACAACTTAGAATACGGTGCAGTTGGGGAGAAGCTACAAAACAAGGCCATGAAATTTTCAAAGTGACTGACACCGAGGGCCAGTTCATATTTCATTTGTTCATTGTCATTCTGTTTAAGATTTTATACTTTGTATTGTAATGTTCTTTATATTAACATGCTAGTGTGACACATTGTGTTGGAGAGGTTCTTTTGAGCATAAATATACAGCAATAATTGTAGCAGACTATTATAGACACCAAAAGCATACAGTGATTTATTAAACTTGCGGCATATGTATAAATAACACAACATACAATTACAGACAGTGTAAAATACATATTTCAGTACTACAGTCCGCAGTGGATAGTCACTGACTGTCTCAAAATCTTCCTCTCTCCCTTCTAACTGCTCTCCACTCCCTCCTCATACAAACCTGACTTACCGACAGGACAAACTTGATCAGACAACCAGCCAAAGAGAAAGTAAAACCACCGTGCTGGTAAGCGCATACTCAAAGGCATTTTTCTGCATTTCCATTCCAAACAAACTTTAAGATAATTCATAAAATTTAAAGGGGAATAACATTTTCACAATTGCCGCAGTGTCACCACAGACAGATTACAGTAAGCATGCTGTTGCATGTTGCAATAAACATGGTGCACGCTTATTAACTCACTGACACTGATGAGATTTACTAATTTGGTACTGAATGACAAGCCATTTTTCAAAAAATAGTATCCAAGTAATCCAGATGGTGCCATAAAACTAACAAAATTTGGTATCCAGCCCTATGAACATCAAAGTTACGTTAAATATCACAAGGTATACAGCACGATATACCAGAATTTGAGCTGATGGTAACAAGTAGACACCTTAAAACCATGCATATCTATCATCTCACAGAACGTATTCTGTGTCACCAACACCTCCAGGTTGATCAATGCTGAAAACAGTGATCCTAACAACTGATATGGGTATATCTGTTATCTCTGCTCGACCTATCCAGATTTTAACTTAGGTCAACTATGGATATTAACACAAAATTTTTAGTTCAACCTACATTTTACAGACACTTGCCATCCAGTCTGCCACTATAAGCTCAGACTTCACGTAAAACTTGCACTAAGTATAGAGACAGTAATAAAAAGCAGCGCCGGGTGGCCATCACATACGCACACTTAGTTCCATACTGGCCCCACGCTTGCTTTTTTGTTCATCACGTTTCTATATTTTTGTATTGTGCAATTTATTGTCAACATGGGTCCTAGTCAAAATAAAAGGACAAAAGTTACTGGCAAAAGATTTAAAAGTTCTTACAGGGAAAAGTGCCAAAGTGCATTAAATGTGGTGAAAAAGTATAATTTTCAGTTCATGAAATTTTTTGTGAACAATATCTACTCTGAAAGAAAAAAGATGTTAAAAATGTAAGTGGTGGTGATAACCTTACAAAAATCAAACACTGAAGACAGCATATACAAAAAGACTGACCGATGGTTATCAACAGAATTTTGGGCTTTGGAATTACTCTGGTCTGCATTACAGATCAACACACACACTGGCTGTAAAAATCCCCAGAACCAACATATTCAAAATACTGATAACCAGAATCAGCCTAATTTACCAAAATTACCAATGGTCTTATGTGTTGTTTGGACGAGACTCCAGAGGGGTTTCCACAAAGTCCAGCCCACAGGCTGAACTGACCAGTTGGCTGAAATGAAAACGTCACCTCAAGTTAAACCAGTGAACTGTTTTTCTCCCACTTTGTTCGAGACATCTGAGGAAAGTTGTTGGATTAAAACTCTAGTGGTGACAGAAATATGTCTATATAAGAACTTGTGGCTAAGTACAAAATATAACTGATTTCAATTAGTTACTTTTAAATAGGCATATTTCTAACCAGCAAGACGTATAGTCAAGGACGTGTACATCAAAGTTTTCTTACCGATCAACTGTAGAAAGGATATTCCAATTAACAAACATGTTGCGGTTCTCCCAAAACCCTGTTACGTCTTACTGTGATTACGGCGTAGTCGTGTGCACATTTCAAATATTTTGTTATATTACAACTATACAATTGCTGTTTATCTATTATCAAAAATATTACAGTTCTGGTTTTTAACAAACTGTATAACTGTTACTTTTTAAAGAAAGGAGTGAGGTAGTTGTACTCAATAGGAATCACTTAAGAAGCAGGTTAGAAAGTTGGAGCACAAGATACGTCAACAAGACAGATTTGTAGAAAACACTTATTTATCCAGTCTCTAATTTCCTTCTTTTAAGTGAATGATGAGGTTAAGTATTTAAGACCTTTTCACTTTTTTAATTTGGACCCAAAGACTAGCAGCCAGTGCAGTTCACTGCGTTTGTACCGACAATGTTGAAGGTACAGGAAGTGGACATACAAAGTAAAGCTTCCACAGGTCATTTATTACTAGGAGTGCAACTATTCATTATTTTTAGTAGAGTATTTTACTGATAATATATATGAGTAATTGGCAAAAAAAGTGTTCAAGTGTGGTAAAAAAGAATTTATGCAGATTTATACCTTCTAAGAAAGAGACAATTGGCTGTGAGGTTAAAATCAGGTACAAACTATGATAACTTTGTAAAAAAAAAAAAATAATAATAATAATAAATAAATAAAACAGCTGTCTCAAACCATGCACAAAACCTATTAATCCGATCAAAATCTGCAATTCATTGCACATCTCCACTCCATAGTTGTTAGTGTATCTCACATCCCCTTCATCCACAGTTGTTAGCTTACACATAAACTTCAATACAAGAGTCAGTGAGATCTACAAAACCCACATTATGTCACTCATTATGTTAACTTTTGTTGACGATGCTTAGAGGGTTGTGCTAAAGGTATGAATTTCTGTTTACCTATGATACACCTTCAACATCATGTGCATGCAAATAAAGGTTTGAAAGTCATTCAATTTTTAACTACTAACTATGTAATTTAGGCTGTTGTACTGATTTGTCATGGTAACATTTAGCAGACCATAACCAGTTTTCAGAGATTAGGAAAACCCTGAGCCAAAAGAGCAAGCTAAAGATGCCAAGAAAAGGTAAGTCTTTATTGTCATGATGTACAAGAACTTGCCACTTTGATCACATAGTAGTTTCTTTGAACAATGTTGAAATTAGCTGAAATTAAATTGTTTAACCTACAAGTTTTAATTTTTGAGTTGTGTAATATGCATTTAAATTGAGGATTAGAGAAATACTGTCAATTGTTGCATTTGTGCTGTCTTAACAATATTAACAAAGTTAAAACAATATTTTTGTGTCTGAAAAAAGCAGTCGAGGGGAAGAAAAAAAAAAACCTAGTGGTAGCAGTAAAATCAAAAATTGAAATGCTCCTAAACTTCTGAATATCACTGCCATTTTGCTTTTTCTCTCTCACATCTCAGTTTTTCTCCAGTGGCCCTATAGCTGTAGCATCTGCTACAGTAAATATCGGGCACTGCTGCTGCCTGTGCATAATAGTTCTGTACTCCAACAACTGAAAAATCAAGGTGGACAATTTGCCTTGAGGAGTTTTATAAACTGAATTATTCGATAAATCATTTCAGCCCTATTTATCACCATTCCTAAAACCAAAACAGCAAAACAAAAGTTCATATACTAGAGACCTACAAGTGAGTTAACAACACAACTCAAAATATTACATATATGCATAACAATAAAATTTCTTTTGCCTTCTTATCTCAGGTTATACATCCTGATTTGTTCTCTATAGTTCTAAAGGTAGAGCAAGCTTGCCAGGTCTCACTGCAAAACCCCTCAGCAGTGCAAAGAGAGAACGCCACAACACACATATGATCAGAAACGGGGGAAAAAGCTAATCGGTTTGTACACAAACGTCTGCAGTCACAAGGATCCAGTTTGGCTCAACATAGCATAACGCAGATTTCAGTCAACTTTCGGCTGCTCCATGTAAAAGGGGTCACCACAGCACATCGACTGGCACCGGGTTAACAATGGCATTGGTTTTTACGCTGGATTGCCCTTCCTGACAAAATCCTCCCGTTTTATCCAGATGTGGGTCTGGCATTGGACATGCACTGGTTTCTGCTGCCCCAACAGCTGAGATTCGAACCCTTGATGTTGGAGGTATGAGGCAACTCTGCCAAGCACTAAATCACCATTCTACCAACTTAAAATCTAGTGAAATTTGGCGTTTTTAACCAGTTGCTAGATAAGGTTATGTTATACATGTTGTGTTGACAAAAAGGCACACTCCTGAGTCAACCTCTACAACTGGTCCTGCTGTAAATCAAGTTCACTGTATAGAAAAGCCAGAGCAAGCAGTATGAGCTTGTGAGAGGGGGGGTATCAAACTCAGGGTAAATCAATATATGAATGGGACAGCCCTCTCAAGTGACCTCTACAAAAACGAACAAATATGAAGCCCATCACTAAGACTGGTTCAAATAGCAGAATACCAGGCTTGAATGCATCCATTTGATGAGTTGTGAACTCTAACAAAAACGAGCCTGTCACAAATACACAGCATTATCGTCCCACAATGCTTTGCCAGAAAGACATGAGAAGCAGACACATTAAAAGTACACAACGTGACAAAAGTAGGATACAAACAATTCATCACACCAAAAACTTACGATACGTTGTAATGTCACATGACCTAGGAAAGTTCTGCTAAACTGACTTGCATAAGCAGAAGGGCCGACACACAACCAACTTGTTACGTACAGAATCATACCCAAATCAATGTAACTTTGCTCAAATCACTGAGAAAGTCACAGCAGGGAACAGTCTGAGCCAGCTAACAAAACCAGCACTTTATAATTGACATTTTTCAAACTCACTCAGTCCATTTACAGTGTCACACAGCTACCAACAAGCCTCTTACAGAACTACTCAGACATAAAAATAAAAACTTAACTAATTGTACAGACCAGATTATTACAAAAACAATACTTGTAAAATACATACTTTCAAGGTACTCCTTACCAATGTACATGTCGTTTCTATACAGAATTTACAACACTGATCAAAATCTTCATTACGGAATAGAAATGTTTTAACATTGACTTCAACACATGAGACGCCATGTTGTTTTGCAATGTTTAATCATTTAAAAATGTTCAGAAAGTTGTAAACTGAGAATTTTGCTGTATAATGAAAATAGCAAGATTATTACTTCAAATCAGACCATTATCTTAGGTGCATTACGCCTAACAACATTCCACCTTTTACCCACACATTGGAATGAAAGGATCAAAATGTTCCGAGGCAAGTTTAAACCACAATAAATGTGTAATTTCTGGGCGAGGAAGCGCACAACATTTATACTGCAAACGATCGACATCAAACGGGCGAGGAGGAAAAGTGTCCATTTTGAACCGGTACACTCTTTCAGCACCACATCTGGTCCAAAGTGGCCTGCAAGACACCGCAGCATGGCGATGGAAATGACTGGTCCAGAACACAACGGTACGGCGGGGACAACAATATTAAATACATTCTCACTTGAACCACTGACTTCCTCCTAGTTGGTGATTCAGCCTGAATTAGGAAGTCGAGCCACACGCACGCGTGGATCCGGGACGTACTGTATGTCATTCCACAAACATACAGCTACTTTTAATGCCATAATGGACAGATAAGCACCTTAAAACGTATTTTTCCAGATTAATTAACGCATAACACTGCCAGCAACAATTCGATATGAATATCGCAGGTCGTGATTTCCAATACGCAATTCTCAGCACCGGTTTTCCCCTTTCCTGTAAATTAAATGGCGATTACACTCACAATTTGCCACGCAAGAAACAGCAGCTTTCACAGAAATAACATTTTTTTCTGCGAAAATTTGATAACCAGTAATTGGTTCCACTGCAAAACCATGACCTGATTTTAATATCCACAGAGCCCAGATGGCTACAGTATCACCAAACCCCAGCGAAAGTGACAGCAACGCATTTCACATATTAAAAACAACACAACGTGCCACGATCAGCGGCATAATGCTGTCCTTTCTCATCGTTTCACACGTATAAAATAAGCCTTTCTATTTCGTTTCACCATTACAGAAATATTTAACAGTTAGTTTGCTAACCAAATAACTTGTAAGATGCAGAGCAGAATATTCGCCAACGCGTTTCTTAGTAATGGCAAGGTTAAGTAATTGCATATATCATGGAGCCCCATGGATGCGTTAAATATGGACAGCTGTCAACTGCACCCATAAATACGTGAACATCTGGCCGCACTGTGTGTAAATGACCATGCACCGGCTTGTGTGACGGGAGAGCGCCGCAGATTCCCGCACCTCTCCGGGCTCCCCTCCCTGTTCCCCGGCACTCACCGGCCTGCAAATTCGGCACCCGTTTGTCACAAACCTCGGGTCTCCGCACTGTAACACTTCCTTCACTGTCCGGTAACAATGCACAATAACGCGCTGTCAGGTTTTACTGTGGTGTGCTGCACAAACAGAGAGGCTGCGATGCTCTTACCTCAGGCGGCGCTTCGTCTCCAGCTTCTCGCAGCAGCCATCATCAGTATTCCCTCTCGCTCCGTCCTAAACTCACTAGGCAGCAGGCTACCGGACAGACCCAAAAACCGGCCGCCAAGGCCCCCCTCCCCCAGCCTCCACCCCCGAGAAGGTTACGAACCCTTGCTAAACCAAAACGCCGGTGTATAACCAGGCGGACGAGGAGCGCTCCTGAGCGTGTCCCCGGGAAAGCGCTCTCCCGTGCAACGCCGCCGAAGCGTCCTCAGCCCGGCGCGGCGCGGCGCGGCACGTCACCGGCCTAGCGCTGCACCAGCAGCTCGGTCTCCCCTCAGGTCACCCGACCGGCTGATGCGGGGGACGTGCACTGCACTTCAACGCTACGTCTCGTCCTTCCTATCGTCCTTTTCTGCCCCCCTTCTTCAATTTCAGGAGTCTTTTTCGGTCTCCAGGAAGCTTCGGCTGCCCGGGTGGATATCTGTAGCTAACAGCTAACAAGGTTGCTAGGTAGTTATCGGAGAAAGTGTGTCTAGCGGTGCGGGGAGGGAGGGAAGGGGGACGTTAAGTTTTTTTAAATAAAAAAACGGCAAAATAAAATTGGGGTATTTTATCACACCGCCACTGCTAGCGATGTGCAATCGCTAGGGACCCCCCCTCTCTGCCCGATAATCTCGTTCACGCCGCGGATCGCTCTCGGCTCAGTGAGAGGGTCTGCCCGGCTCGCGCGCTCCCGCGGAGGCGCGCCACTGCGGGCGGCTTCAGCGCGCGCTGCGCTCGGTTCAGCCAAGTTTCCCCCACAAAATGGCGGCCAAAACAAACCGGCGCTTGGCAGCGGGAACCACCTCCGTACACAGACGGCTCCAAAACCTGACAAAAAAATTGGCGAGAGTCTTCATCGTCTTACATTCACAGCCACACCAATACATCGAACAACAAAAAGTAACGGTAGCATGTTTATGTTATTAATACTGTACACTATGGTGCCAGAAAATACGCAGACACAGTTTAGCCAAGTACATGTATGTGACGTTGCTACGTTTTTCTATATTAACGATTCTAACAAAATCCCTTTTATTTTATAGTACGTTTCACAAAAGGTATGAATGACAACACGACGTTACTCAAATTTATCTAGCGACCTGCTCTGACACTATAGCATTAAGCAGTATCATATTTGACCTATGAAATTTTACTGGTGGTCGCATAAGTAAAAAAAAAAAAAAAAAAACGTGTAACCTACTACTCAGACTGTTTTCTGCAACGCTGTTAGTTTGCAACACCCCCTTAACATGTAAATATAACACTTACCCTGAATATAAGCACTGATATCTTCACAACCTTACATCAACAACTGAACTGACCAGTTTCATTTTTCGTATACATTGTGTGTGTCATTAGTACATTTTCTGCTAAATAGTCATACATTTAGGTGTGTACGTGTATTTCCGATTTGTCCCATTTGAATTTCCCGCCCTAGTAGCGCGCCTTCCGCGAGAGCCACAGCGCGCCAGCGGCCTGCGCGAGCCGTCTGCTCACTCACCCGAACAAAATGGCCGCGCACAGATGAACTCGCTTTCGATTTGGCAAATGCTGCCCGACAGTTGTGAATTATGTGAAACTGCACGCGCAAAGTACCATGTAAACCAGTAACTTCAAAATGCACGAACCACAATTATGTTACTTTGTAAACCACAAAAACTTATAAAAATACTGTTTGCGGACAAACCCAGAAATGTATACACTATACCAGCTATGTCAATCACGTTGTAGTTACACCGTCAACCTTACTTGGCTTCTTGTAAATGGACAGTCAAAACAGGTGAAAATGCCTTATGTAAATACCACATGACAGTATTCTTAAGACTTTACTACTTAAGAAGTTTGAGGACACCGTTTCATAGCAAGTTCATACAGTAAAAAAAAACAATCTAAAAAAGAATCTAAAGTTGTGCAACAATCCTAACAAAACTAGCTCATAGTTAAGGTTAGTGCAGACAGCTTTTAACAGTGACTCTAGGTGGACCCCTGCTATGTCCCTTGATGAAGAATGGTAGACCTCAGATGCTCTTCTTACTGGTGTGTAAACAGTGGACTGAACTTCCCTTACTTTGATTGTCTGAAAATATAATATGCACCTGTATTTATTTATAAATCACTTTAGACAAAGGTAAATGTAACTTTCAGATAAGGTAAAAATGCATATGCTACCTAAATGGTTGTTTAGCTAATCAAAGTGTTAGTTATTTTAAACCATATTCAATGAAATATCTGGGCATGCAACTTTCAAGACTACACAAATCAGGTAATGTACACTGGTCATTACTACTAACTGCACTTCAATACAACAGACTGATTAAACATTTTTATACATTAAGGGTAAGATTGTGTTTAGTGGTGTAATATTTTAATGAAAAAGTTCTCAAACAAGTTAGCACAAATTACAAATATTCCCTCATGACTCTCCTTACTCCTACCCTTTAAAAAAATGAAAATCTGACAAAAACAAAAAGTTGTAAATACTGTTACCAAAGTCATACAAGGAGTCAAAGGCAAAATATACAGTATCCATCAATAAGCATATTTTACTCTTCCAAAACAACCTGTATTAAGAGAGTTTTCAATCCTAATTTCTCCCTCGTGTTGTGTTTAGAAGTCCCAGGATCAGGCAGTAATCTTCAGTTTCTCACATAAAAAAGCTCTAAACTGGGCAGAAACGGGGGCGTTCCAACCGGATTCTGAGACCCTCCCTACTCTCTGGTGCTCAAGAAAGGAACGACAAAATAGCACAGTCTAATTTGTTTTAAAAAGCCAGCTTTGTCCTTTTATTTCTTCTGCTTTGGAGGTGGTCTGGAAAAAAATGAAGGCAAAATAATTTACTATAAACAAATTAAATACAATTTCTCACTGGACACAAGTCAGTCTGCCTTCTCATTCATGTTTATTCCCACACAATCTTAGAATGTTATTTCACAGTTGTAACTTTGTATACAAATCTAAAGTTTCAGTGTAGCAAAAAAAAAAATAAAAACCTGCTTTCTAGTACCTACCTGTACACTCCCACAACTACAGCATGGTCTCTTTCATACGGCTCCAATGTAAGCTGTTCCTGGGGTTTCATGTTCTCAGCACTCATTTTCTTCACCTCTGCTGCAAAAACTGCTTCAGGTGCTGCAGTTGAGTCTATACAGTTTGCCTACAAAAATATCAGTGTCATCACCTCGAGCCACTCAAAACTACTACCTTACAGAGAGAAATCCCCATTACGAATCATTAAAGACAAGAGGAAAAATTGTGTCATTGTTATATTTGCCTATAACCACCATTTTTCTGTTGTGATGAGTAGTTGATGGCACCCTATGATCCCCCTTACCTTTATAGAGATGACAAAATGGCCTCCATTCTTCAGAAAGTTGTGTGCATTGAGCGCCACAATTCTAGTCTGGTCAGGTTGGGCAACATCAGCAAAGATAACATCCACCATTCCTAAACACACACACAATGAAAAAAGCAGTTCTTAAGGTGTATTCAGAGTAAATGCAAGCTTTTGTCCAAGTTGAAGTGAAACAAAACACAGTTCATAAGAGCAGGGGCGCACTACCAACAAACACAGCAGAACCTTACCCACAAGCATTCTGTACTTGTGTGGGTGGCGAGCATCTTCAATGATAGGAATAATGTTGGTTCTCTTTTTAGCAACATTGAGAAGATCTCGCCCTGACCGGTGAGAGAACTCTACTGCGTACACCAAACCTTCCTAAGAAGAGAAAAGAACACAGCAGCTATTTTTTTGTCTCACCAAACTATTTGATGCCACTTATTATCAGGGATGTAATGATGCGCTCAGCTCACAACACAGTTCGGTTTACGATCTGATTCTCTCGTGATGTCCTGGGCTGCAAACCAACTGGGAAAGCCTTGCACATAGTGGGTGCGTAAACTGCAAACATGTTTCCATAAAATTGCCCTTTTTAAGTTGCAAACTACATTAAAAGTTTCCATATCCAAAAACATTTTTCCTAAATAGACATTTAAGAGAAGAAAAAAAAACAAGGACTAGTCACTTTTACTATAGGTCCAAAATTATTTGTCTGCATGATGCTCCAGGAAACTGCGCATTAGGAAAAATGAAGAGAAACCACATTAGGTTTAACTGGAGCTACTGAAAAACAGGTGGTGGATTACAAGCACAAAGGAGACACTACAAGGGGGGGGGGGGGATTCACTTGAAAACATGGATTCTTAACCCTGTGCTGGTAGTGTTCTCTATATTAAAATCGTCCATCTCTGCAGCACACATCATCGTCCATTTTGCGTTCTAATATAACGTGGGACAAGGCATCATTATATGCTTACTGGTAACTGTAGTACTTCTGGAGTTTACTTACAGGACCAACAATGTCAGAAACGTGGGAGACAGTGGTGCCAGATGCTGCTCCAAGGTACATGACCTTGGACGCTGGTTTTATATGAATCTGATCAATTCCTCCCAAAATGGCTGCTGCCAGCTTTGAACGGAAAGGGTTCCACACTCTGTACTCAATCTTTGTTTCACCCTCCTGTCACAACAGCAACACTGGTGAGAACCACATCGCACTGCCAGAATAACAGATAGTAACAAGTAAATGGCTGTCATTTGAGACAACATGGACACTCACCTCCACATTAATTCTTTTCTCACCGTAAACAGATTCCCCAAGAACCATATTTTTTGTTACCAAGGCATCCTCCTTGCCCCTGCAAATGAACACTCCTAGAGAACAAAGAAGCATTTGCACCGACAGGTAAATAAAGCATTCACATACAAATGTACAGGGGAGGAAAAAAAATAATAACAACAATTGTATTATATATAGTTCTCACCTTCATGTCTATGAGGCTCTACTGTCACTTTCTTTCCCCCTCTAAAGCCACCACGGCCGCCACCTCCTCTTCCTCCTCTGCCTCGAGGAGTTCCACGGCCTCCACCTCGGCCACGGAACCCTCCTTCACCACCAGGAGATCGGAAGCCACCGCCTGACATGTACGTTGAACATTACTGCCTGCTTGCTTGCCTCACAATCAAAACACTACTGTGCTTTTTACCTTTACACTGTTGTGAAAAATCAAGAGTACCAGTACGGCTTCAACTGCAAAGAAATGTATGCCAACACATTGCAAGTCAAATTTCTGAACATGTAATTAGGGTTGGAAGTGACCAGAAATTCTGACAACCCATATTTGGGAAAGACACATGCTGATTACACTATTGCTCCATATGAACAAGAACTACACATCTCGGACAAGGCCTAAGCATGCTGATGGCCGACAGTTCAATCCTCCAAGCAAATACTTTCTTCTATGTGATGCAATTCCACCTCAGACACAGGCTTTCAAGGAAAGACTGGAAAAAAACGAGTGAACATCAGAGCCAACACCCTCCTCAGCAGCTCACATAGGCACTGCTTAAGGTGACGGACCACAGACCTGTTGTCCATCATACTACTTGTAATTTTCAACTCTAATTCAATCACAACATGCTTGTGAGTTGGCAAATTATTGTGCATGTATATATTTGCATATATCAGCATTATGTATCTAGATAACTGAATGCACTACTTTTTAAATTATAAATCAATGATGCAAACAAAATGTTTTTTTAGGTTTTCCAAATATGCTTTAAAAGTGCATATACTGGAAAAAGAAATGGAGTTAATGACAGTTGAGTCCATACCAATAATTTATACAAAAGACACCCATCCAATGTTGGCGTACACCCAAATATTACAAGTATTTACAAAAGTACAGTAAGTTTTACCTCCTCTCCCCCCTCGGAAACCTCCTCTTCCTCCTCCCCTGTCCCCTCCTCCTCTTCCTCCAAAGCCTCCGCGGCCGCCCCCTCTTGGACTGAAGCCTGTATGAACACACATCACACAAAATGCTGAGCACCTTCTGTTGCTGGTTTCAGGCCTATGAGTTTCTATGCTCCATGCTGCAACTTCATACACACATTATTTCTATTATGTAGCTGTATGTAAACATTTTAAATAAAACGTACTGGCACAGAATGTGTCTTGCGGGGAATCCCTTAGGAAACGGGTGTTATAAAACAAAACTGGAACTTCATTTATGTTGCACACAAGCAGTTGAATACAGAATGAAAATCTTGTAAGATCACTGCCATGTACAAAAACCATCCCCGACTGCAAACACATGGTCTCCAAAGGGAATAACACCCCTATGGGCATCATCACAACCTACAGCTCTTACAGGCAGCAAAACGTTTCAATTTTAAACCGAAAACTTTTGCCAAAACACGGTAAACATTAAAACATCTCTCTCTCTCACTCACTCACACTCACACAGTAAACGTATAAAACAGTAAACGTATCGATAACAATGTACATTTTGTTGGTGCGTAAAGTACAAAAATACAACTACAAAAATACATACTGCACTCAAAGAAATGTTACTAATGAAACATTACCGTGTCGAGACCAAACTGGCGGATACGCACAGCGCTGCCAGAGACACTAAAACGTCCACACACTACATGGTTCCTAAAAATCGACATTTTACAGCTACAAACTGACGAACACGTGAAGCAAAGCACACCATAAACGCATACCTGGTCTCATGTTTTACCGAGTGACAGTAACGATTTAAAAGAGTAAATCCGCCACAGAAAACGCGCAGCTGCCCAAACACGCACAGAAGAGCGTCACGCACGCGGACAACACGCGTACTGCTCGCCGCGAGCTCCCATCATGCTCTCTGTCATGCAGCTGTTTCTCTCTATCGCCATCTAGCGTGGATGACTAACAGCTTTTCATAATAAATTGCAGGGGACCAAACTTGGACTACCATAGGTGGGAGGGTGAACACGAAATCGTAACTACACCTCTCTTAATGGAGACAAAGTCTGTTTAGCTTGGGCAAACAGAACTGTTAGCAAACAATTACCCAATTCGTGTTTAAGGATAGACGTTTATTGAGTGCATATACATGTTCCAATTGAATTTGTTCTCTGCATTAAACCTATCCACTGGGAAGGACTGGGCAGCCATATGCACCACCCAGGGACCTAGTGTTTGAGTGTCTTGCTGAAGGACAAAACCTGGTGGCTGGGATGGGATTTAAGCCAGGAGACTTCCACATCCTTCCCATTGAGCCACCAGGCCGTTTTTATAAATAGTATCAGTAACTAATAAAATATCAAGGAAAATTTCTTTCCTGCTCCATCCGAAATACAAGATAAAATACAATAAAATGTATTTTCTAGTCATCAGTATAGAGACACATGATGAGTACAGAAATGCCAGAGCCCAGAACTGTCTCTTAGCTCTGGTCATTTGAGGTGACTAATGGGATCCGACCTGAGTCCTACAGAGGAGGCTGACGGGATCTGACTCAAGACCTACGGAGGAGGAGGATGGGATCTGACCCAATCAGTTAAATTGTAAGCACACATAAACTGGCTGCCTACCTTATCATGCTCTGGTTGAAAAACAAAGTCCATGGAATAGTCTACCTGGATATGTACAGGATGCCGAATCGGTCTCAGTCTTTAAATCCCGACTGAAGACCTACTTTTTTAATTTAACATTCCCACGACAGTCTCTGTAGCTCACAGTAATTACTGCTGCTGGTGCTGCTGTACATGCCAATACAACTGTAACAGTTTGCTGTGGGGCTGCTAGAGTTCGTATTATTTACTAACCTCTTTCTGAAATCTTTCTTTGTCCATATGTGTACCCATTGCCCAACAGGGCACCATCTGAGTGGGATGCCTTAGTAGACAGGCTGACTCCTAGTGTACGCCCTTGGACGAAGCTTCGCCCAGGGGACACCATAAGACTGCTGAGACTTACTCCAAAACTTGGAACAAAGGAGGATGATATAGTGCTATTTACATTCATATTCTCCATTATAAATTGTGTATCCTGTAATGTTAGCGTGCCCAGGAGGGGCTGGGCAGCCAGTCAACCTTGGGCCCCCGGAGGTTTTTTTTTCCCACACTTTAGAGTTTTTGGTTCCTCTTCTCCACTGTTGTCTGGCTTTATCCTTATTTTTAACTTCAATCATTCATTTGCTGTTATGTCTGTAATATCTGCAAAATTATTCTGTAAAGTGCTTTGAGGCAACTCGGTGTGAAAGGCGCTATATATAATTAAGCTGAAAACAAACTGAGAATCCGATGACACATTCCTTTTCCAAGATAAACACCAGCTGTATATTAAAAGTTGTTTTATGGTATGCTATTTGTACAAAATACCAATGTAAGTAAAAATATAATTTACAAATACAATAATTTTATTTTTATTTTTAATTTTAAAAATGTGTCAGTGAGACAAAAGTGCTTAAAGAACAATGTTAAAATTGAGCACATTTTTGAATGTGTCTGCAGTGGACAAATGGAGACTTGTTCAGTACTGAGCCCTGTTACCACTGTTTTCACCACAGTCAGCAGCTCACACTGAAGAGGCACAGAGCATGATGCTGAGACTCCTAACCAGACGCCTTGAGAAAAGTAGAGGTGGTTGTGAGAGAGGGGACTGGTTATCTGAGGCTCCAGGGGCAAATTTTCCAGGCCTGATGACAGAAACTACATGGGCATTCTAGAGGTAATAAGTAAGTGTGACCTATTTTTGAAGGTGCACAGACAGAAATGAAGGCCTGTACATTGAGGAGCTCCATATCACACCGGAGCCCATCTCAGCCTACAGCTCTGATATTTGGGCCAGTATGGCCTCTGCTCTTGCCGATTTTTGCTTGGTACAGCAGCTTTTTACAATGTCGACTGGGGCCCGTCAGCCTCTAAACGTCAATTATTAGGTGAGGCTACATTTTCCTTCCATTCAGAAACACGTTGCAGGCTGTAATTAAGCACAATATACCAGGGACCTACACAATGAAGCAGTCAAAACGACGTCCTGAAGAAATTCGAAGACCCTTTCAAACACATCAACTGATTATAGAGTGTGTGCTGTTAGGTCATACACCATGTCTGGAAGTTGAATCATGTCAACTGAATAGAGTCATTGGGATATTAATGTCCTGACTCATGACCCCTTTCTCAGTCAGGACACTGCTGTCCCAACGACTTTCTACCATCCCATATTGTTCAGCTAACGACCCAATTCAAGAGAGTTGTGTAGAAAAACCTCCCTGAAGACCAAATACAGAAGATACAGAGACAATTATACATGCTTTTGTCTGTAGTCGATTAGACTACTGTAAAGCTTTACTGTCTGTTAAGTACAGAACTGATTTCAAAATTCTCTTAAGGCACTGGAAGGCAAGGCACCAGTATATCTGTCAGAGCTGATTAACACTTACACTCCAAACCGCTCTCTTCGATCGCAGAATGCA